>JBBPQQ010000502.1:0-11560 GCA_038092595.1 Boletus subdepauperatus
CGCATATTTACGCAGGTACCTCTTCCGCTCATTCAGGTCCCGTCTAATGGAGTGTTGATTAGCCTGGGGCTCAATTGTACGAAGGGGGTAATGTTACGATTTTTCTCCTCTTTCATAACCTTCTTCTCTTTGTCTGTTCTCGACGCGTTCACATCCTCTTTGGGATGTGCAGGTACGATCACATTTCACTACTCCTTGTAGTACATCCTTTCCATTCTCGCATGTTGGTTCTCTGACATCCCCACGCCGTTCCTCTTTACTACCGGAAGGAAATATCCCACGTCTTCATTCTATTATTACCTCGGACCTTACCTCCATTGCTCCTCCTCTAAGTAGTTTTATCCTCGACGCCCTTCGTGGTACATCTCGCGTAACAGCGGGATGCTCAACTCAGAACATTATGTGAACACAAGACTTACTTGTGCAATGCATTGAGTAATACATTGCCCCTTGTGAGCTGGTGGAGCATGATCTAGTATAGTATTTTCCTTGCTGGACTCAGGCTGTCATCACATGAGATGGCAGGGTGCTCAACTTGGAATGTTATATGAGCACAGGACTTACTTGTGCAACATGCTTAGACTAAATAATCTGGCCCCATTGTGTAGGAGGGATCTTGATTGTAATCTTTGGTCTACTGTTGACATGATTGAAGTCTGTGATAGGATGGTAGGATTCATTAGTGGACTCTTGGCTTCAATTGAGTACATTCTCACTGTTACGATTGCTTCGTTTTCCTTTATCATGCATCTTTTTCACCAAGCTTACCTTTTTCTTTCTTCTTTGTTGACCACTTACTATCTCCTTAGACACCCGTCTCCACTGATCGGTTCTCTCATGCCAATCACATAGTTCCAATCACTCATTGTTTCTTTCATATTCCTTCTCATTCTACAATGACGCGTCTCTTAGGTTAGGGCAGGCGTTACTTGGTCTGTGCACATTTCCTGATCCTTATATAAACCTTCGTACTTCCTGTAATCCCTCCTTAACTTTGACCTACTCAATCCTACCTCGAATATACCAAGGTCATTGATTCTTCGCACCTGGATTTCTCTTAGTCTCCATCGTACTATTGAGTTGATGCTCCTCTGAAACCTTTGAAACACCAGCGTCCGTCTTGACGCTAGAATCCCTAAAGGAAGACCCTTTGGGTGAACTTAGTTCAATCGAGTTCATGCTCGTCCCTACCCGGGCCAAGTGTAACACTCGCCATTTGACTTGCTTTTGCCTTAACCAATTCAACCAAGTGCTGCCAAATGGTGCTAGATGTGGAACAATCAGACTTTGATGTGCTCAAATGTACACTAGTGTCATCTTTATCCTATGATGAGTCATTGTCCTCATTTCTGGCAGTGGTCTTCCTACACTTGAATCATGTTTGAATTCTTTTCTCTATGATGGACACCTGTGCCTTGGACTTTTCCACATGATGTTATGCTTGGCCTAGGTAAGGATGAGCATAGGCTTGACTGAACTAGATGTTTATCCTAAGGGTCTTCCAAAGGAGTCCAAATGTCAAGACAGACATTGGAGGTTCAAGGTTTCAAGGGAGCATCCACTCAATAGTAGGAAGACAACTAGGAGAGATTTCGAAGCCAAGGAATATTGACCAGGTATATTTGAAATAGTATTGGAGGTCAAAGTTAAGAGAAGTGTATAGGAGATGCACTAGTTTATATAGGAAGTGATGCTGTGCACAAACCAGGCAGTGCCAGTACAAGAAAGGAATAACAGCTGTGCAAGCATAGGAAAGAGATAGTGTCTGTGAGAGAGAAAATGAGGCAGTGTGATAAAGGGAAGCATAGCCATGCGCAACATGTAAGGAGTGAAGTTGTGTTTAGGTGAAAGGCATTCCAAAGGAACAGTTAGAAGTTATGAGAAGACAGCATTTGTGGGAAGTGAAGAAAAAGGAAGGATATAGTGTATGGGAAAAGAAGTGATCATAAAATTACCCCCCTTCTATATCTAAAACTCTGGAGAAGGATAACGCAGGAATGATACTAGTCAAAAGTTCACAAAAGAGAAGATGGGTGAACCTGTTGTGTTGGCAATGGCATCATCATCATAGTTGAAGTTGGTCACAGGAGAGGGAGAGTGGGATGGAGAGCAAGAGTGGAGGTTGTGGCAACAGACAAAAGAGTTCTCTGGGATCATTTTGCGGGAGCGAGGAGGAGGAATAGGATGAGATTGGAAGGAGGAGGAAGATGAAGAGGAGCAGTAGCAGCAGGTGGAGTGAAAGTTGTAGGGGCAACAATGCTGGGAGTTGCCTAGTGTTACGATTTTTCTCCTCTTTCATAATCTTCTTCTCTTAGTCTTTTCCCGACGTGTTCACGTCCTCTTTGGGATGTGCAGGTACGATCACATTTTGCTCCTCCTTGTAGTACATCCTTTCCATTCTCGCATGTTTGTTCTCTGACTTCCCCACACCGTTCTTCTTTACTACCAGAAGGGAATATCTCTCGTCTTCATTTATTACCTCAGACTTTATCTCCACCACTAGGCTCTCTTATGCCTAGTACGTAGTCCTCATTACTCATCCTTCTCCGACCTTCTCCGACCTTCTATGATGACGTGTCCCTCAGTTATATAGTGACTTGTCTGTATGTTGTATCCTTACACTTGTTCTGCACAATCTAGCGTACTCTCGTGTCCCTTGTCCTACGTCCTAAGTCCCCTTCAAGTACTCTGAGGAGTACCTTCGTTGAAACCTCCGTAACCCCAGATAACTGTCTAGAGACGTTGCGACTCTTCGTGAGCTCCTCCTCTAGGTAGTCTTACCCTCAGTGTCCTGAGTGGTATGTCTCGCGTAACACCTAGTTGGTTGACCTTGCAGATGTTGGTGTCCCAGAGCACAGGTTGAAGTAAAAGAAGAAGCTGTTTGAATTTGGGGCATTCAATGACATTGATAGACTGGAAAGAACATCAGTAGACTTAGTACATCACAGATATTAGACACATTCAAATTGAATACCTGATCATCAGCAACAATAAATCTGACAAGGAAATGTGCAAGGGCCAAGGGTGAAAACTCTGGTAGGCCATCCACTAGAGATGGCTCTGAGCTCTGGGGATGGGGATGGGGATGGGGATGGGGATGGGGATCATCCAGTGAGGGAATAGAAGGTGGTGGTAGTTTATGAATGGTGACATCAGGTTGTTTGAGGGCTTTATGTAGAGTCTTGATTCTATAGCCTATACTAAATGCACTGGTCATGGCCTTGATGTAAATTGGCCAGCTGTGCTTCTCACCTAGTTCAAGGTATAGAAGCAGATGGAATTTCTCAATGTGGAATTGAAGGCCAGAATTTGTGGTTGTAAAACTATAGACAAAATTATGATTCGGGAGATTTTCTGGGTCAGAACTCTTCCAGTCTCTGTGGTGTGTGACTATTAACTGTCATCATGTATATGTGATTCATGTTTGATCACATACCCCCAAAGGATACATGTCAATATTTCACCTTTGTACTTCTTGAAGAAATGATGGACATCCTGGGCTCACTCTGCCAACTATAAAGACTCAAGTGGGTCAACTGCAGTAGCAGTGGTACTGGTTGAATCTAATGTATCTATGCTGGTCTCTGTGGGTTGAGTAGTGCCATGACTGTCACAGCAGGGTGTCCTTGCTTGAGGGATGGGAGGTTCATCAGGTTCACTGTCATTGTCCAAGTCAGAGTAAGCATTGGGATTGATGTATTCCAACTCAACTGAACTTGGAGGGCATTGTTGGTGAGGGTTATGAGCTGCTGGACCATCTGGACCTGTTCCTTCGGTGGCAGCCACTGCCACTTCAGCCTCATTATTTGATTGCATAAAGCAGCAAGGGAGATGATGAGGGCAGGCAGCAAGCCTAGGCTGCTCAGTGGGATCAGAGGGGCCAGTGTCTGAGGGTTGCCCTTGATGGCAAGGCATTGGGATTGGTAGGGTTCCTCACAGTAGTAGGATGGAATCTGACGTGACTTACTTTATGCAACACAGAAAGCTGTGCACTTGAAAAATGCATGTAATGCTTGCACCAGCCTGGCATGGCCAAGCTGTGACTTGGAGCAGTAAGTGATAATATTATGTATAAAGCCATGTGATTCAACGATCTGGTAAATGTATACTATGGTTAACATGGCGCATGCTGCATAGCAATGTAAACAATCAGCAAGAATAAAGTTCAATCAAGTCAGATTATAGAGATGACAAAATCAGAATGGAGTAAAGAAACTCGTGCACATTGATTTGCAATGGACTGACTCCGTTGAGGGTTAGTGACACTGACCAAACTTGTTGTATTATTCTCGTATGGACTATAGTACAAATGGACTCAGTTAGATCTGTATTACCTAATCGCATAGATAACATTCATCTCGACACGACTCTATACCTCAGTCACTGACTCTATCCAGTACTAAGGTGAGATCCATCTATCATTACTTTACACCTCATACTCATACATTACAATGTACTTCTACAGGTGTGAAATACACTAGTCACTGACTCTATCCAGTATTGAGTGTACTTTTACAAAACTATCATTATGAACAACGGACAAGCCCTCGGGCTCCAACAACTCCTAGCTAGAAGAGTTACATATAGCTGGAGTCAAAGAGAGGATGCTTCTCATCTCTAAAGGAATCTGTTATGATTCCCTCTTTCTCCTTATGTATGTTATGTCCTCTTTTCCTTCATTTCCCATGATCATCACTTTGACTTAGCTTCTCACTGTTCTTTCAAAACACCCTCTGCTTAAACACAGCTTCATTACTTACATGCTGTGCATAGCTATGCATAACCTTATCTTTTCTTCTCATGGATTATTCCCTTCTCTCACAAATGTTGTCTCATTTCTGTGTTCACACAGCTTTCTTCCCTTTCCTGAACTGGCACAGCCTGGTCCATGCACAGTATATCTCCATTATATAAACTAGCACAATCCCTATACTTCTATTTAACTTTGACCTACTTGATCCTCCCTCAAATATACCTGGTCATTGCTCCTTATCAATGAACCTCTCTTAGTTGTCATCTTACTATTGAGTAGATGCTCCCTTGAAACTCTTAAAACTCTGGCATCTGTCTTGACACTCAATCTCCTTAGGAAGACCCTTAGGACAAATCTCTGATTCAATTGAGTTTGCACTTATTCCTACCTGGGTCAAGCATAACAAAAGGTCAAAGTTATCTTTCAAGGCTATCACCATTATAGCCCTCCACCATTTTGTACCCACAGAACAACCATAGGTACTTGTGGCACCTGCCAAGACACAGGTCAGACTCCTAACCGAAACTCTGGAAACTCAGAGTTTCCTTGGACATGGGACTTATGTGCTGTGCCCTTGTTGTAGTTTGGGTCCCAGAGCAAGGGGATAGCTTGGACAATGATCAAGATAGTGAACAATAAGGAGGGAACAAACTTGAGGCATCGGGGACAAGAGGAATTCATCCCAAATAGGCAGGAGGATGTTGGACACAATGAGGAGGGTATAAAAGTTGACAGGAGTCAGTCTAAGTTGACATGAGTGGGTCTAAGTTGATATTTGAACTAAAGTACAGGAGGGTAAACGAAGGGTACAGTATTTATATGAAAGGGAAAACTGTCAAGACGCAGATCGGACTCCTGGCTGAAACTCCAGAAACTCAGAGTTCACTCGGAGGTGGGACTTGGCCTCAGCTTATGTGCTGTGCCCTTGTTGCAGTTCAGGTCCCAGAGGTCAGAAGAGGTCGGGTTGGAGCATCGGAGCATGGGGGTTTCTCAGACAATGGTCAAGACAAGTGAACGACGAGGAGGAAACAAACTCGAGGTGTCAGAGACGAGAGGAATTTGTCCCAAACAGGCAGGAGGATGTCGAGTACGATGGGGAGACAAGGAGTGGGTCTATAGTCAACAGGAGTGTGTCTAAGTTGACATGGGTGTGTCTCAGTTGATATTCGAACTAAAGTACAGGAGGGTAAACGAAGGGTATTTATACTAAAGGGAAAACTGTGGAAACGCGAGAGGAACAAGATTTCAGGGCAGTGTTCCGGAGCTATGAGAGTGCCGAGTGGCGGGAACACTGCCTCAGAGGAACCTAAGATCTGAAGATCCGAAAGGGGTTAATAAGGGTACAAGAATGTAGAGAACATGAAAGGGGATATGTACTCGGAAGCTCAGAAACTCGGACATATGTTAGTTCTGAGTGTACAAGGTGTAACGGGAATAATACAGGGCCGGAATTCCGAAATCTTGGAGGAGACTTGGAGCTAGACTTGGGTGAATACACAGTACTTGGGTATAAGGAGGTAGGTGGACTGGGTCAGGTTTAACTCAGGAAACTTGGGATTTCTTGAGAGTACTTGGGAATACTCGGGGATGACTTGGGGATCATATGGAAATGGCTCAGGAATGGCTCAGGAATACCTCAGGAATTCAGGTACAGTTTGGGATATGACAGCACCTCACCCAAGAACAACTTGTTGACTCTGAAGCCAAACACTCTGACTCTAAAGAACAAACCTCTGATCCAGACATAACCTTATTGTCTACCCATGAACAAAACCTCAACCTCAGCCTAAGTCACCAGCTAAGCCACACCCATCTTCCATGATCTCCCACACCTCCATCCCCCACCCCCATTGCTGCCAATCCAGTCTTCCCTCACCTCATCTTCCCACCCCTATCCTATGCACCTCCTCTATCTCCTTCACCTTTCCCCAGGCCTTCCTCACACATCTCCTCTTTGAAACCCACTGAACTTCACAATGGAGCACCAGAAGCCTTTGATGGTTCCTATGAAAAGTCCACTTAGTGGCTGAACACCTTACAATTCTATCTACTCATCAATACAAAGGTCTATGTGAAACAACCCAAAATGGTCACAGCGTCAACTGGGACTCTAGGGAATCGAAGACTAAAAGGGGACAGACCAATAGCGCTAGCAGTTGGTTCTGGAGGTGATCTCTTTGGCTAAGAAGGGGAAAAACCAAGAGAACTAGACTGGAGTTCTCTGGCTGGCACTTGCGGCCTTATATACTACTAGATTTGTATGTACATGTTTGTGTCAGATCTACTGATGAATGTTCTAGCAAGTTCCAGCATGTAGTAGCATGAGGTAGTGGCATGCATCAAGCATAGCCATGAAATGGAAAAGAAGGAAGACATGATGTGACCACATGACGGTGGCAGAATGGAAGAGAAGTAAAGAAGGGCATAGCCATGCACTGCACAGAGATGAATAGAGTGAAGAGTGAAATGAAAAGAGAAGCATAGGAACAGCATGGCTGTTATATGTTAATCTTGATAAGATAAGAACAAAGAAAAGAAACGACTAAGTCCATTAGAAAGATGTTAGGTGTAATGAGCCGTAACACTATGATGATGACAATAAGAAAGTTGCCTTCACCTTATCCTACATGACCAATGGATCTGCCCTTACTTGGACATCTACCTTCCAACAGAACACCATCTCTGGTGGGATCATCTCCATCAGGACCTTCTCTGACTTCATCAAGAAGTTTGAAACTGCATTCATACACCATGACACCACCAGCAATACCATCGCTTGGCCCTCCATCAAACACATGACCAAGGGGAAGAATAACACCTATTCACCCACCCTTATTGAGTATGTCTCCCACTTCAAGAACTACTCCTCCCTTGTAGGCATCACTGACCAGAATGCTCTTATTGGATATTTCTCTGCTGGCATTACCTCTCCCCTCATGTGCTGCATCATATCCATGGATACTGTCCCCTCCACCATCAATAACTGATATGAGAAAGCCATCTCTTTCCAGACCCAATGGGAACATGCCGATGAAATCTCCAAATGAAACACCAAACCTGTCCACCAATCCAATCAATCCTTCTCTGCTCCTACCAAGACCTGAGACCCAGATACCATGGATGTCAACGTTATCAAGGTCAGCAAACTCACTGCCAAAGAGCGAAAGAAATGTGCTGAAAAAGGACTCTGTTTCCACTGTCAAAAACCAGGACATTTAAGTACCAAATGTCCCAACTTTAAGAAAAGCTCACCTAAGATCTGACAAGTCATTGAAGACCTACCTAAGGTGGAACCAGTTGATGATGATGAAGACGAAGAAAATGTGAGGAAGATCTCTTTCTCTACAGTGGATTTTTAGATTGGGAAACTCCTTCAATGCAAGTTCTCCCTTCACAAAGTGTGCTACAATTAATGTAAAAACTACCTCATCTATGCAAATCTCTGTTCAACTTATTGAACCACCACACACTTTGAAAGCTGTCAACACCCATGCCCTCATAGACAGCAGTGCAAGTATCTCTTGCCTTGATTGGGGATTTGCTAGGAAACACTCCCTCCCTACCACGCAACTAGATAAACCAATCTATGCCTGAAACACCAATAACTCCATTAACAGTAAAGGAGTAATCTGCTTCACCTCCACCCTCTTGCTTAATGTTGAAGGAATTGCTTGGAAAGTCACCTTCCATGTTATATCTCTAGGAAACAAAAACATAATCCTCAGACTCCCCTGGCTCAAAGAAGTCAACCCAACCATCAACTGGAATCAAAGAACCCTATCCATCAATGAATCCCTAGATCAGTCTAGAGACCTCTACCTCTCTCACACCACTAACATCTCTCGCCATAACTCCCTCCACCAGAGGACTACCACTTGACCCCCCCGACACATGAATGTCAATGCCATCACAGATTCTCAACTCTTTGAGTACAATGGATGGGAAGAGGAAACCCAATTACTTGACCATGCTAGTAGCAACCGAACCCTTCATTGAATCATTCAATGTGGATCTCATTTCCTTTACAAAGGGTCTCTCCTGGAAAAGAAAATCGCCAAGATCACCATTGCCACAGAACTTGCCACTGCCACCAAAAAGATGAAACCCAAGCAAACCCTTCCCCCTGAATTCTCTGACTTTCTTCAGTCTTCTTCAAGGAAGCTCTTAACTATGTCCCACCATCTGTTATGCGAGACGTACTTATCAAGGGCGTTGAGGACTGGGTTACCTAGAGGAGGAACTCACGAAGAGTCACAGCGTCTCTAAGTATGAGCCTGAGGTGACGAGGGTTTCTTAGAGGATACTTGAAGGATACTTGAAGGGAATTCCGAGGAAAGAGCACACAAGAGTACGCTAGATTGCACAGAACAAGTGTAGAGACACACGGTACAGACGAGCCACTATATAACTAGGGGACACATCATCATGGAACATTGGAGAAGGCCGGAGAAAAATGAGTAAGCAGGACTACGTACTAGGCACAAGAGAGCCTAGTGGAGGAGAGACGGTCCGAGATGGTACAATGGCAAAGATGAAGAGTATCCCCTTCCGGTAGTAAAGGAGAACAGCATGGGGAGGGTTAAAGGACAATCATACATGAGTGAAGCGGATGAACAACAAGAAGCAAAGAGACATAGTCGTATCTACACATCCCAAAGAGGACATGAACACGATGCAAACAGACTAAAAGAAACAGATTATGGAAGAGGAGAAAAATCGTAACATCATCTAGATCCTATGACCACAAGATCAACCTTGACAAATCTTTTAAGATCAGAAAGGTCTACCCCATCTCTCCTGATGAGTACAAGGCCACCAAGGATTTCCTCCAAGAAAACCTCAATTGTGGAAAGATCTGCCCCTCGAACTCCCCTCAAGTGTCCCCATTCTTCTTTGTCAAAAAGAAAGATGGTGGTCTTTGCTCTTGCCAAGACTACCACTACTTGAATGAACATACCATTTGAGATGCCTATCCTCTTCCCCTCATTTCTGATCTTATCGATAAACTCAGAGATGCTGACCTGCACAAAACCAGTTCCATGCAAAGTTAGACATTATACCCAAAGGAGTGAACTTCCACCTTCATCTTACAAGTGGAATCCCTCAACACAAAATAAATAGTCTACCTACTCCCAGAGTTTCATACCATTCCATTAAAGGATAGAGGAGTTACGAATATATTTCTCCCCATCCAACTTACTAGTACTACTTACTATATACACACATAAGACCAAGGTTTCCATATTTAATGGCTTTCCCACGGTCCAACTGCTTAGTTGATTCAAGGTCAGATGGCCAATAGTATCAGCTACCTATCACTATTTTTATTTCCAATTTCTGACCATAGGCCATGGAGAAATTAAATATTTACTCTAACTCGACCTCTTCTATCACCCTTCTGCTACATAGTAGAATGATCCATTTCATATCTTTTTCATTATTAAGTACATAGCTAAGTGTCAGAGAGAGATTGACCAGGCACAGTACAGCCTTGCACAGCATGAGTCAGGATGAGTCATTTCGAGTCACATGACTTAAATTGGTCAGCAATCTCTCGGCATTAATAAGCAGTCCAGACTTTTGATTGGCTCACACTGTCATTGTAAATTATGTATATAAGGAAAGTGTTTTAAGTCCCCAAGGAAACAGGCTACATAATTGAGAAAGCTGAAAGTACTGCCTCACTCATATTAGGACTTCCCCTAACAGGTACCCAATAGAGGACCTAGAGTAGGTGATTTCCATAGCATTAGCACTACTAGATAGTTGTTAGGAATAAAGACTCATACCCAAAGTTAGGATGTGTGAAATAGGAGAACCCTTTTGGGAGAAAACCCTAAATCAGGCAACAAAAGGACAGATCCCCAGCAACATATCCCCATTAGTTATGTTGCAACCCTTGCTTCTCAAATTGACTATCCACCCTAGGGGATAAGAGGTAGCTCAGTCACTATGCTTGAAACCACAGCCCCTTACATTGCAATACAATTGAGTTAGGAAACCAATTTGTGTGAACTAAGAGACTTGTGTGAACAACCCAGAAATTCACCATAGCAGCATATCATCAGAGTAGTCTCCACAAAGCTGCTGACTAATCACTAGGATATTTTATCCTACACTTTCTGCCCAATTGAACTCAATCACATCAGACACATAGTCTAAAGCATCTTCAATTCTGATCTTTCCAACGCTTGTTGAGAATTAGCAAACAACCCACATTACTAGTACACTAAGTTACTCACTGACTCAATCCTAGTGTTACTGGGACTGTTTCGCCTAGGAGATTCTATTTTCCTAGCTCCTAGTGTTCTATCTGTGGAGGCAGAAGCAGTTGTCTAGAGAGCATTCTAGTTAGTGTTCTTTGCTTGTTGCATAGAAAGAAGTCAGCAGGTGATGTTAGGGATGACAAGGACAGGGCCCAAGGAAAAGGCCTTGCAGAGGGTGTTAAAGGCTCTCTATTGAAGTGACATCCAGACCCAAGGCTGGTCTTTCCAGGTTAGGAGATTGAGTGGGGCAACGACATGGGAGAAGTTGGAAATGAATTTGTGATAAATGTTTGCAAATCCAAGAAAAGAGCAGATGCCTTTGACAAAGGCAGGGGGTTCCTAGTCATGAATGGTAGAGAGTTTGACAGGGTCCATAGCAACCTGTTCTTAACCAATAATGATCCCTAAGAACTCCATTTTGGGGGTGTTGAAGAGGCATTCGGAGAGTTTGAGAGAAAGGCCATGTTCACACAGGCAAAGGATGACTCAGCAAGTATGTTCATGATGGAGAGCTATATCTCCTTGGGCGTGGATGCCTAAG
>JBBPQQ010000503.1:0-11556 GCA_038092595.1 Boletus subdepauperatus
TACTGGAACAACCCAGAGACCGCAAATTGCACCATAAGTATGTCCGCCCCCCCACCCATCACCCCTTTGCTCATCTCTACTCTAGTCATTCCACAGCGCCCGCCCATCCCCCGGGCCGATCCTGCCGACCTCGCTCGTCGTCCCAAGCTGCCTGACATCGAATCAGCTCTCCGTGTCACCCTTCGAGTAGGTGCCTCCAACCCCACCCGTCCCATCGCTGACGTCCATCAGCTACACACTCAGTACTTGTCCAAGTCAGTCTTTCTCAGAGGTCTTTTCAGTGGGGCCTCCCCTATCGACCTCGTTCAGAACCTGTCTGCATCTCGGCTTCAACCCTCCTCCGTCCCTCTCCGAATCCCCCGAAGCCGACTGCCCCGCCTGCTTCCTTCTCCACCCTCACACCCCGTCGTCTTCCTTCCAGTCCCAGACCCATCTTCCATCCAGGCACTCTTCCACTGGATGTACTTTGGTAATACCGATCATATCGAAAACGATCTCGACCGAGGTCTCATTCAGTGGGAGGGTCTCGCCCGCAACGTCGAGTATCTTTGTCTTCCCACCGACATCAAGGTGTTCTTGGGGCGCTGGTATCGCAACTGGTTCCTACCGGCACCATGTCTCCCCGATCACACTCCATGTCCGACCGACGATGACGATGAATCAGATTTGGACTCAGAATGTGACGGTTCGGATTGCGACGATTACTATTCCTCTTCGGGCCCATCCACCGACGACGAGATGCAAAGGGATGATGAATGTGATCGTGGGCGTACACGGGATGTTAAACCGTTGGTGCAATTGTGTGGTCAATTGCGCCTCTGTACCACTTGACTATACTTTAGAATAATGTAGTAAACCGTATTTGTATTATTCGCTGTCAAACAAAATGCAGCTTTCGTAGGCATTCTCGTCAAAACGTCCTGCTCATCAGTTCTGTCCTCCAAAAAGCCCTTCGTCAGACTTGTTCATCGACAGTATTATTAGTTGATGTCGCATCCCGTGGTGCTCGCTGATCGTCGTTTTTCCTATTCCGGGGTGACCGACGGTCATGCCTCAGATATTCGGGTGGGATGACCACCTGAAGCTCAGGAACTCTTTGTTGCGGGGGAAGGCGTCTGTCCTGCCACATTCGAGGAAGATGTACATCGCCAGGAATCCATGGTGCCTGCGAGACAAAACTGAGTGGATTTCGATAAACGCGCACGAGATGGACGAACAATGTAGCTGTGACCATTCATCTTTTTCCAGTCAATGCCGCTCAGCCAGGGATGCCTCGTGACTGGCTTCGCAACACCCAGTCGATTCACGGGTGAGTGAGTGAGGAGACCCGCAACCACTGACTTGAGCGATTTCCCGATACGAAGATTCCTGGGCCATTTGTATTTTTTGTTGGCCATGCGCAGGAAAATATGTTCCTCCTCCTTCCCGTAGAACGGCTAGAAAATAGCACCGAGATGAGAATAGTCATACATCCGAAACGCGATACTTGCCATTCGTTGGGTAACCATCTCGTACAAAATTATGCCGCTCGAGAACCAATCCACTCCACAACCGATACCAGCCTGGCTCATGAATAATTCAGGGGCCATGTAAATCGGTGTCCCAACCATTGCCCAGGTGTGGGCATCAGTTTCAGGCTTTGCTAGCCCAAAGTCTACTAGGGAGATGTATCCATCCGGCTTGATGAGGATATTGGCTGGCTTCAGATCACGATGCACTATGCCGTTGGCGTGTAGGAATTCCAAGGCGCATACGATATTTGCATAATAAAAGTGCGCTGTCGTTGCATCTAGAGGTCCACGACGGTAGATGATGTCGTGTAGCACGCCCGCCGGGATGCATTCCAGCATGAGGTAGAGGTTGAGCGGGTCGTGAAATACGCCAACAACGCCGTTGACCCAGGGGCTCCACGGAAGCTTGGAAAGACTTGCTCTTTCCGCGTCGGTGTCATCTGGGTAATGCTGCGTTGGTGAAATTTCAGACGTGTGCATCGAGCCAATCAATTGTACAAATCATACACACTTTATCAAAGTTCTGTATATCAGTCTTTTGCAAAACCTTTAGGGCGAATAAAGAACCCGGCCGGTCCATTCGATGACCCTCCTGTCTAGGCTGTACGCGCACGAGCAGGACGCTTCCATAGGCACCGGTGCCTACCGGGATAGTTAGTTGATATGCAACGCTGTTTCACCCCTCAGCTTGCCTAGTTTTCGGACACACTCGAGGTCCTTCAACCAAAGGGGTGGAGGGCGCACTTCTGGGGGTTCTTGCACCTTCTGCCCCTTGTAATAACCATGTAATCCGTGATAATTGACGCGTCCCTAGAATTTCACATTAGGATTCGAAATCCCGCACAGAGCACGACATCATGGGACGCACATTGGGATGTTTGCTTGATCGTTTGACAGCGTTCGTGCTTTTTGAAGTGGTGACACCTTTGACATTGCGAGCGGGATGTTTCGTGGGGCTGCCTTGTTTAGAAGTATGCTTGGTGGTCAACGAGGTCAGTGAGCGCATACTAGCTAGGATGGATAGCTTGTCAGTGGGGAACAAGTAGAGAAGTTAGGACAAGGCTGAGTGGTCGTTCGGCTGTCTCTAAAATGGTGCACTCTGCCATTGTTCGTCGAATTCGTGTGGGGCATTGATCCACAGAAACGCTTAGACCGTCACTGATCTGTCGAATTAATATGATCCGATCAAACCCGTCGCGTGTCGAGCAACCCCGAGCACCGCCACCATGACCTGTCGGGATCCCTTCTGTCACTCCATGGCGAACTCAACTCCCAACAGGGTCCGCGTGAATGTTGCTCTGCAGAGTCGCCCACAGGACTGGGTTTATCTCTCTGAAGGTGGATCGACAATTGTGTTCTCCTATACAGGTCCCTTCCACCCTAATTTCAGCGGCAAAGTACTCCGCCTCCGAAAAGCGTCGCTCGACGTTATTTCGCATGACAGGACGATGGATGAGGAAGATGATCCAGTCATCACCTTCCAGAACACAGTCATTGCGGTTCTCGTGCCTTCGAAATTTCTTCCCGACCTAGAGGTCGTGCTCCTAGATGCTGAATGGTTAGCAACGCTCGAGGTGTTGCGTGATGGCGACCGCCCTGCCGAGCGACGAGCGAAAGACCAGATTGATAAAGCTCGACGAAAGGGTGTCCTGGCCACAGACCTCATTGGAGGTGCAGATATTCTGGCGATCGAAATAAAGGTTCGGTCAGAATTGCTCTACAGAGGATAACACCATAATCAATCGTCCACTTTTCTTAGCCCAAGTGGGGCTTCATGCCCAATCCCGCTCACTTGTCCGAGGAGACTGCGGAGACCAAGACGTCTACTTGCAGGTTCTGCATGCACACTCATTTCAGGTCCAAAGATGGGGGTGTTCCTGCCCAATATTGTCCACTGGATTTGTACTCGAAAGATGAAACACGCGTGAGGCAGGCTATCCGTGATCTGTGGAACGGCTGGGTGCAGAGCGATGGTACTCTGAACAACATGAGAATATTCGTCTCTGGGGAGATGATAAGACCTTCTGAGGTACGAGTTATCGCTATTGACGTTCCTTTTTGATTGACATTCACTATCAGCAGTCACAATCTTCTCTCGTGGAATTTCTGTCGGCAAGAACAGATATTCACGAAGCGCTTGCGACTGCTTTGCTCCCGCTTCTGCGGACCCCCGCACTGAGGACTATATCGAATCTACAGCGCTCATTAGACGCGCTTGACATGGAGGGGATTCTCAAACTACATGCCATGGCATGCCCAAATGCCAAGGATTTGGAAGCCGTTACGCGGAACCCTTCTCTTGATGAGTTGCAAGATTTTGTCGCTTCCTACGACTCTATTTATTGTGCACTGGACCATTCCAAGCTCTGCCCTGAAAACATCGATACGTACCTCATGGCCTACCTGCTTTCTGCAACGTTCAAGGATTGTTCCGTGATATTCAGGATTCATCGATCCGATATATCTGGGCAACCTTCTGTTGATTCTCCTCACGCGATCTCCATCATTGACCTTGACCTCAAAGGGGTGGATCGGTTTGAACAATGGGCACACCTCGATAGACAAATTGTCGAATACTATCGGGATACGGCACAGCGTAAAATTTGTGTCGAGTAAATTACTTGTCTTTAATTGAAACACAAACCTGGCTTCACACCACGATCTCGAGTTCCACCGACTTAGGAATTGACTATCTCCCACGTGATAGACGCGGCTATGATCCGCCTTATAGCCTTACATCGACGCGAACGTTCATTTCACTCTCGCTGTGTACTTGGACTTGATGGCTTTCGTATCATCTGCTAGGTCAGCAATCCGTTGTACGCGCCTTACACGCGCCTCTCGCCTCTCCTTTGGCCGTAGGCATGCGTCAACTTATAACGCCGAAATTGCGGGTCTGAGCGAGGAACAAGTCGAGGTGCGTCATTCCACGGGTACCTGGTGACTGGCATACAGGCTCATTGGTGTGGTCCTTTAGTTCAGGAACGCGGTTTCCGAGTTCGCACAACGTGAACTTGCTCCAAGGGCTGCAGAGATCGACAGAACCAACATCTTCCCGGTGGTCAGTCCAGTGCTCCTGTATCTCGCAATTCGTCCCCATGTAACTTGCAGGACGTCTGGGAAAAACTCGGAGATATGGGCTTGCTCGGCGTAACGGTCTCTCCCAACTACGGGGGTCTAGGTTTGGGATACTTCCATCATACCTTGGCCATGGAAGAGCTTTCGCGGGCGTCTGGCTCGGTCGCACTGTCCTACGGTGCTCACTCAAACCTCTGCGTGAACCAAATACATCGACACGGCACGGAAGCACAGAAGGCAAAGTATCTCCCTGACCTTATATCCGGCAAGAAAGTTGGCAGTCTTGCGATGAGCGAATCAGGAAGCGGGTACTGCATATCTTTCGTTTTCCATCAAGCTGAGTTCTGACTTTTTGTACTTTAGGAGTGACGTCGTTAGCATGAGTCTGCGAGCTGATAAGATTAATGGTGGATGGCGGTTGAACGGTACCAAATTCTGGTTTGCTCCTTGGTCCCTCTCATGTATATTGTTCCGGTTAATATTTTCTTAGGATCACGAACGGTCCTTCAGCTTCGACCCTGGTTGTCTATGCCAAAACTGCACCGGAGAAGGGCTCCAAAGGCATAACTACCTTTATCATAGAAAAAGGATTCAAAGGATTCTCGACTCATCAGAAACTAGACAAGTTTGGCATGAGAGGTAGCGATACCTGTGAGTTGGTTTTCGAGAATTGTGAGGTACCCGACGGTGAGCGATCATGTTTGCGTTATAATTCTTCTGTTCATGTTCTGCCAGACAATGTCCTCGGTCAAGTGAACAAAGGGGTGGGAGTACTCATGTCAGGGCTTGATCTCGAACGTCTCGTGTTGAGTGGAGGTCCGTTAGGGTAAGGACATTTGGGAATCAAGTGCCCGCGTCAGACCAACAGCTGCAGGTTAATGCAGGCGTCCTTTGATTATGCGGTTGAGTATGTTCACGAGCGTAAACAATTTGGCCAACCGGTCGGGGCATTCCAATTGATGCAAGGTAAGCCAGCGGTTTCGTCATTGGCAACATCAGCTAAGATACCTGTAAAGCCAAGATTGCCGACATGTACACAAAGATCAATGCAAGCAGATCGTACGTGTATGCAGTGGCCAGGGCATGTGACCAGGGCCACGTCAGTCGTCGGGTATGTCGCATATCATTCTGGTGTCTGTTGATCTCTTATGCTCGTCACAAGGACTGTGCTGGTGCGATATTGTACAGCACCGAGAGGGCCATAGAAGTGGCAATGGAAGGCATGCAATGCTTGGGTGGTAATGGGTACATCAATGGTCAGTGTTGTCGCATCGCAATTCCGCGGGCACTTCTAAGAAATTCTTCAGAATACCCAATGGGCAGGATATTAAGAGACTCGAGGCTCTATGCTGTTGGTGCTGGCACACAGGAAATTAGGCGAATGCTGATTGGGAGAGAATTCAATGAACAATTCAAGTCATAGTGTCACGTCACCCGAAGCAGAAACTTCTGTCAAGTCTCGAGAGATGTTTATAGCGCCACACAATTGTTTTCTTGGACTCGAACGGTCTGATATTAAGTCTGAATACGAACGTGAAGGGTGGACCTAGTAGCTATTATATATACACGGTTTGTACTAGTCCCTAGAATTGGATCACTCCAGTCATATTACATCAGGGTGATTTGGAGGAGTAGATTAAAGTAGAGTTTCCCCTTTTCAAAAGAATGGTGAGATTCGGAATGATGAATACAAGCTACTCGCCTACCTAGTGCAGACCGAACAAGAGAACAACCAACTGCTAAAGTCTGCCGGACGCTCTCCGGGTCCGCTAGAGACGGGTTGACTTCCTGTGCGAAGGTGAGAACAGTGATGATTGGAGTGAGGTAGGGCGAACCATGAGATCAAACGCCACGAGAAGACCGGTTTCATGGATGGCTTCGCAGATATAGTGACCTTCCCTGAAGGTCAAGCCGCCACGCACCTGGGCGATAGAGGTTCAGCATTTCGGGATCAACCAAGCGCATAAAAGACTCACCGGTGTACCAGTAGATGGTGCCACGGATGGGTCTAGAGCGTCGACATCGAAGCTCAGGTGAATAGGTAGGTCCCGGTTCGGGTTTACATGATCGAGTGCCATCTCCACTACTTTGCCGATGCCATATTTATCTACCTCGTGCATAGAGAACGCCTTGATCCCGGTTTCCTTGAGGATACGCTTTTCCCCAGCGTCTACGTCGCGCAACCCGATGTAGACAATTCGCTCTGGCTTCAGCACAGGCCGGATCCACGCGAACTCTGGGATTTTTTCGCCAAGCCCAAGAAGGAAGGAAACGGGCATACCGTGGATGTTTCCTGGAAACGAGGTGGATCCGCTGGGGGGTAGAGTAGGCTGGTGTACGTACCACTTCCGGTTGTCTCCATAGTGTTGATATCAGTATGAGCGTCAATCCAAATAACACATGCCTCCGGGTATGAGCTGGTAACCAGGTCAGTAGATTGCAATACATCGTGAGACGACACTCACTCCAGAGTTCCAGAAATAGTACCCATGGCCTGCCAAAATTTATCAAGAGGGTGTTGAAAACGTACGAAGCATGGTACACACAAGGGAGTGGTCGCCACCTAGAGTAACTGGGAGCTGGCCATTCTTGGCATGACCGCCGACAACGCTTGCGACAGACTCGCAGACACGGGAAACGAGCCTCGGGTTCTTTAATATGCCGATTGGAGGGTCGGAAGCAGCCTGAATTTCCTCGAACTGATGATGACCGTCGAAGTGGACCTTCCAGCCAATCTCCTGAAGCTGCTCAACGAGTCCTGCTTCGACAAGATGAATTGGACCTTTATCGACGCCTAATTTTGGCTGTGACAGCTGAGAGATAAGAGACTTTTTTGGAGCAAGGTACATACCTGGCCACCGCTTTGCGGGTTTACGGAATCAGGATAACGGAAGACTGACATCTGGGATGCTCACCTGAAGGGGCAACCTACGATCTAATCACGGGTGAGCGATATCGATGCGAAGTGAGCGGACAACTGACGGCAATAGTCTTTGGGTTCGGAAGAAACTTGCTGATGAGAGTGGACATGATCGGAGTAGTGGACGGAGGGAAGAGAGAACAAGGAGTAAGGCCAACTACTTATAGTCTTAGTGCGCACCTGACCCACAGGAGTCCACAGCAAGGCCAAGGTCAAGATCCGTCATGCGGGACTTTCCGGAGATTGCAGCGGGACTTGCGCTGGCGAGTGGCGATAGTGGCACTGGCCGTGGCGACCAAGTTCGATGAAACGCGGAGCCATTTGCTGTCACTCGTTGGAACGCACTCCCAAAGACGTATAAATACACCTGCCATCTCCGCGCCCGCCATTTTACCTCAATCCACCCTGTCCAATCCCAGCCAGCTCCCCCCTTAAGGTTCAGGCTTGGTAATGTCCGTCCCTTCCAGTAGGCCGTCCAGCAGGCTGCCATCCCGTAGCGGCACCCCCAGTATAAGAGAGATGGTGCGTGCCTTCACCGCTTGTTCTACATGCATCTCCACTTCCCTCACATTGCCTCCGTTGCAACTATTGCACACCAGGTGCACGAAGTCTTCAAACACTTCAAGCATGAAAAGGAATCCGAGGCTCATCAGGTACTCATCTTCGCTCGATCGTCTGAATCCGCCTCTGACAGTCTGTTAGATCTACCGCCAGCAAGTTGGGCACCAGCCCAAGGGCATTGTCCCCCAGACCGTCAACCCCGTCAGTGACACAGTTCTACAATCTTATCATTCCCTGATATCTCCATCCTTGATATCACAGGATGAAGAAACGGTGCCCGGCATCGAGCATCCGGGGAGCACCGGCGTGATCTACTGTTCCGATCGCGCAATGGCCAATGGCTTCAATTATGCCTGCTCTCACGAATGGGCCAATCTCGGTCAGGGCGCACCCGAAGTTGGACCGATTCCCAATGCGCTTCCTCGTCCCGACTCAATACCCATGCCCGTCGATTCTTTGGAATACGCCCCTACAACTGGTGTCAAAGGTTCGCCGTATCCCATTTCCCGCCACGTGTCCTAACCAATTTCCGTCAAAGCACTTCGAGAAGCGGTCGCAAACTTGTACAACCACACATACCGTCAGGGAAAGAGCAGTTTGTATACATACGAGAACGTCTGCATTGTGCCAGGTGGTCGTTCCGGATTGTCTCGTGTCGCCGCAGTCGTCAGCGATGTCTATTGTGTATGTATCTTGGTTTGCTTTCCAATGGTACCGCCCACTAACCACAACCAGTAGTCCTATCAGATTCCGGACTACACCGCTTATGATCAAGTTTTGAGCGCGTTCAAACGCCTCGTTCCTGTCCCGACAATGTGAGTCTTTACGCAATTCTCCATAGTTGGGTGGCTGAATCTTCTTAGTCTTGATCCCAAGGTCCATCTCCCATTAGATTTTACTCGCCAACGGTGCTGATGTTTTAGTAGAACAAATACCGCTTCGATATTGAACAGACCAAGGTTTGTTCCCCAAGGGTTCTTCCGTGACTTGACTTAACAATTGCCATCAATAGAAAGATATCCGCACCCAAGGGCTCGCCGTCATCATCGCGTCGAACCCGCGAAACCCGACAGGACAAGTTACTGCGTATGTCAAATGATGTCCACGAGGGTCGTACCTCATATCCAAAACGTTTAGCGGCAAGGATCTCAAAGAACTTGTGGGCCTTAGCAAGGAGGGGACAACTCTCATTCTCGACGAGGTTCGTTGCATATTCTTTGCTTGCGATGCCATGCGTCAACTCATTCGACGCCCTACACGTCCTATCGTCACAGTTCTACTCCTGGTACATTTATCCTGAGCACGAGCGAGATCTTGGCAAATCCATCTCCTCAGCCGAGTACGTGGATGATGTCGACACGGATTCGGTTGTTATCATCGATGGACTCACCAAGGTCGAGAGAGTTTCTGTCGCTCATGACTCGTTGCTAATGGAATTCACAGAACTGGCGGCTCCCTGGCTGGCGTGTGTGTTGGGTTATTGGGCCAAAGAATTTGATCACAGCACTTTCTCAGTCAGGTCAGTCGGTCAATTGGAACCTGTGGCGTTCCTTGCTGAAAACAAGCTAGGATCCTTCTTGGATGGTGGAGCGAACCACCCGTATGTTCATAATTTGGGTATCTCTGCTCAGGTACTGACAGTCACCTAGTATGCAACTCGCTGCTATTCCCCTTTTAGAACCCGGCCGCGTAGCACAAGAAAAGGTAATCTTCTAGCTGACTGCGGTGTTAAGTAGCTTAATACCCCCGTGACCCAGCTCGCGTTGCAGAAGCACTTCAAAGCAAAGCGTGACCATGTGCTTAAGCGGCTCCACGCGATGCATCTCGACGTCGATATCCCACCTCAAGCGACCTTCTACATCTGGCTCAACTTAGAGAAGCTTCCCCCACCGTTAAACAATGGCTTGGTTGGTTCCCATCCCTGCTTGGATGACGTGCTGTATACAATGACATTCCTAGACTTTCTTTGAAGAACTCCTCAAGGAAAAAACCATTGTGATCCCCGGTATCTTCTTTGATATAAACCCAGCTCACCGCAGGAATTTATTTAATTCCCCTTGTCATCACTTCGTACGTTTGTCTTTCGGACCTCCTCTGGAGGACCTTGACAAAGGTATGTATATTTGATTGTTTCGTACTAGAGCTGACTGCCACGATGATTACCAGGCCTTGATGCTATCGAGAGGGTGGTCAAGGCTGCGAGGAAGGAAGGCACTAAGAAGTTTGGCCACAGTTACAGAAAAAGTTTGGAAGCGGCACCCGAGCAAATTTAGATGCCATGGCGAAGGCACATTACAGAGATGATTGTTCAGTAAGGACTCCTAGACTCGAAGTTGTACAGAAAGATATTGTATTGGCATGAGAGAGACATCGTTCCGGGCATCGTTCGATATTTATCACAGTGATGGATCAAACGGCGCGAAAGCTTTCTTAAACAGTTCAACATCGGCATTGTCTTCCTCTTCTGAAAGAATGCACATCTTCCAATCAAGCCTGTGCGTAATGTTCAAGAGAGACACCAACACTTGTCTATAAAAATACCCTAAGAAAATTATAACGATGACTTGTTGTGGGTACGTACCTCCCAAACTGAACACTAAAGGGAACGTCGTCTTTCATCAAATGGATTAATTTACGTCCACCTGGAAGATCGACACGGAAGTAGCTTCGTGCGCTGCCAACACAGGCTTCCAAAGCACCGTCAGCATCCGGCTCAAAGTCGATTCCCAGGGCACGTCCCTCTTTGAGGAAGACAGCTTCAACTTCGTTTTGCAGGGAAATAGGAACAGGCACAGCTTGTACGTGTGCGTGACCTCCCTTTGCGCTCAGCCGAGCAACTTCGTAGAATACGGGCACGGCACCGTGCTTGGCGAAAAGACCTCGAAGAGCATCTTTGTACCTGCGTAGAGTCTGATGAGAACGAGATTCAGTCAAGGGGTCAAACACTACCTCTCCGTTTCATCCAGAATGGGCGGTGAAATGTCAGCGGGGATCGTGTTGTATGTGGGATGATGACAGATTGGCACGATTAGGACATGGCCGCTCCCCGGAACACGAGCGACGTTACTCTCGTCTGGGGCCGACTGTGTTGGGATGATCTGCCCTTTCGGGAATGTCAAATAGCACTCTGTACCAATCGAGACGATCAAGCGTTTCCTGTCGGTGGATCAGGAATGAAGTCAGCTGTCTTTGTGGCCACTTACGCCAAGTTCGGATTTGACAGACAGAACCAACACTCCTCCGCTGGATGGGCATCATAAATGAAGAGACAAAGGTGAGGAGGAACACAGAACATACGTCCAATCTCCTTCGGTGGTCTTCTTTTGCCGCCCTGGCCGTGTGGCCCACGTTGGTTGGCCACTGGGCAATCAGCTATGTAATGTAATTCACTCCCACATGCACGGCATACGTATCCTTGACGTGGTTTGTGGCCTCCGGTGTCCCCTACGGCATGTTTGGTAGGACAGTCGCGAACCAGGTGTCCAG
>JBBPQQ010000504.1:0-11555 GCA_038092595.1 Boletus subdepauperatus
TGTAGTGGGACTGTGGCTGAGACTGGAGATGCATGCTGTAGGGACTGTGGACTTTTCACACAAAGTTCCCACTCAGGAAATGCCACCTGCATCGGCAGAAACCTTGCTTGACTGGAGGTAAAGAGACTCAAACCCATAGACTCAAACCTGTCTCTATTATGATCAGGAGCTACGAAAAGGGTGGGGAAGTTACAGATGCCAAGAGTAAGTACTACTTTTGAGAAGCAGAACAGAGCCAGTGGAGACGTGAACGGAACAAACCGCGAGAGGCGAGAACGACGGAGAGAGTGAACAACTTGAAATGGGCAAGGTGGAAACACGGTCGCCACAGTTGGCGACCTTAAGTACTCCAGATCGTAACAAGGGCACAGAAAGCTATTAACGTGACAGAGGTGGTGGACAGACGGGACAAGTTTTTATTGGCGCGGCTTTGTTCGTGGTGAGAGAGTCCAGCGCAAAGGCGACATAGTACTTCAACTTCAAAGTGCATTCGAGCGGCAGCTGGACGGAGTGTACAAGTTACAGGTATCACCACTGTATATCTTCATCAAGTTAGACCGGTTCTGAGGTTCACCCTTGGATGGACTGGAAGCGGGTGTGGTGCCTATCAAAGCTGCGACAACGAGCTTCCGCATCACAGTAGTGAGCAATGGGAGGAGCAAATTACAGACAGTGAAGCGGACACAATTTCCGAGCCAACTCGAAAAGTCTCTTAACGCTCATGTAAAGCAACCATGGAATCAATGATGTCGGACAAAGACCAGCTTGAATACGAGACCGAAACAAAAGCAACAGACTCAAAGTGTTCACCCACTGTGTACCTGAAGATAGATCAGCAATGATGACAAGAGGAAGAGAGGGTGTGCACCAACCATAGTGTGCGTAGAACGCACAAGAAAACATGTGCATAATTATTGCACAGATCCGAAGGTCATTGAAACTCACCATCAATACAAATCAAACAGGCAAATGGCCCAATAGATGCACTGAAAAGATGAACATGAACACAACAGCACCTAACGAAGAACACCCGACGCACAACGTTCAAGTTCAAGCGCACCCAGGGCCTCGAACAGAATGTCCGAGAACTGCAGGACCGAAAACCTTACTGAACCATCTGAACGGCGCTCAACTGAAAAGCACAAGTCACATCGATAACCGCGACTGGACGTTTGTCAACAAGCACACCTAATAAAAAAAAAAGGACATACAACATCAATATAGGGGAAAAGCCGACAGAAGGCGCAACAGGAGTATGGACACACCAACGTCATCACTCGCAGACAGGAGAACAGGCTAACACATAGCATAGTGGGCAGAACTAATTTGGGTAGATTTTGCCGGTAGTACCGGCAGAACCGGCAGAACCCGGGGTTCTGCCAGTTGTGCCAATGCGGCAAAACCCACAGTTCACTATTAAAAAACACAACCAACAGCGACCTGCTATGGGCAGTCTAAGCCATTCGACGACATCAGCATTGTCACATCCCATCCTTCGTCGTCCCACCTGTTGTGGTCAACCACTTCCACCACCTCGTCAACTTGTCGGGGTGCAATCCCTTTATCAACTTGATCCAGCTCTTCGAAACTGTAAACACCACCTTCAACCACACCTCTGCCACCAACACTTACAACTTCCTCACCCTCAACCACTTGTTTGAAGGCAGAAAGCAAAGCATCAACTTCATCCAGAGAGATGGCTTTGGGGCCAGCAAGATCTTCATCGGAATGGGCAAGGAGTGGAGGTACCCAGGTAAATCTTTCTTCGAGATCCTTTGTGACATCAACATTGATCCCTGGCTGGTCTCGAGTGTGCATATGAGCATGGCGACATTGAGTTTTCTCGCCATTTGCTGCCTTGGTGGTGTGTATGTGATAATTCAGGTTGGCATGTATTTTTCCGAGTGTCTCAAAGGTTGAAACGGAGAGGTTGCATCGCCGAGGGGACTGAGTGTTACCAAGATCAGAAAAAAGATGTTCAACATCGCTGGCATGTGGAACAATGGAGAGGATGGTGATCGCAAAGGCTTTGAGAGGATGGTATTTGGAACTGATGGTAAGATGCTCCCACCACACAAGACCGTCTGTAGTGCCACCTGCAAATGGTGACCGTGCAAGGTGGTAGGTTTGTATGTCTGTGATGAGCTTCACTGCCTTGATCTTATCCCAATTCCATTGTTTTGCAATGTCTAGTGTGACTTTGATCATGAACTCAATCGCTCGCCCACTTGCTGCTTGTGTAATAGTGAGTTTGCAACACAACGGATGGAGAAATAGGGCAAGGGAGTGGTGTTTGGTATTCATGGCATGAAAATGGCGGTTGAAAACTGCTTTCGCATATTGCCAAAAGCCCATGTTGTCATTGGCATCAAGGGGAAGCTGTGACATCTGTTTGGCACAACGGATAAGCTCAAGCATACAGTCAGCGAGGGAGGCTTGGCATGATTCTTGATTGCCAATTGCGTCGACAATGAACTTTGTAGTTTTAACTAGCTGCTCAAGATGTTTCCAGTAGTCGCATTGATGTAGAATAATTTCAACTACATTGGAAGCAAATGGGACTTTCCCCATTAACTTGCCGCTGAGCACCTGGCCGAACACAGAGTTGGAACAGTGGGCTCCTAGAAATAAAATCTCAATCAGTTACATTGCCTCAAGCCTTACAAAAAGGACTTGACTTGTATGTTAAAACACTCAGACAGTGTAGAATAAGTGCATAGAACCGAGATTTATAGTTTTGTTTGAGTTGTTGTTTGATTCCCTGCTGCTTTGCCTTAGCATTGAGTTGACCACCCCAATAGTGCGACATTGTGAAAAACAACACAATGCAGGTTGTCTGTGTTATGATCTTCTTCATCGCTGGGTACACTACAATTTCCCCGATTAGGGTATTGACACAATGAAGAAAGCACAGAAATGTCTACAAAAATTCAAAAGAATGTTTATTTTTGTAAGACGAGAACTTACCAAAATCCAGGGGAATTTCTCCTGGAACTTTCGGCGATATGCTTGCATGACAGTGGAATTATCTGTTGTAACAGCAATAATGCTCTTCCTGTCACTGATTTCCATCTTGTTCATTGCTTTCTGCATGACAGCAAGGAGGTTATCAGCAGAACCCCTGTTTCCCGTCATGTCCTCAAGTGCCAAGACAATGGGGTGATAATTGACTTCAACAGCCACTGACCCATACAGGCTCCGCTTCAAGCAATCCTCCCAACCATCAAGAAGAAGGGTGAGCTTCGTGTGATCCTTTAACCAATCTGTATCCTCTTGTTGGACACGGACACATTCACTGTCGAGAAGATTGTGTGATAATACATATCAGGATGGAGTAGTGTATGACAGGCGAATGGTATCAATGAAAAGGTGGAAAAAAGGGTTCTCTGCAGCAAGAAAAGGTATATTGGCATGAATAAACCACCTAGTACAACAGTCAGAAAATGATGGCACAAAGAGAACATGTACAACACACTGAAGAAGGTGAGAGTTTGCTTGACTTTTCTGCTTGTTGGTTGGGGGATAGTCGATGTAACCACCGAGCAACTCTGAGTGCTTCTTCCGTTTCCCAATAGGGACAACCTGGTCTGAAGCACTGGCACTGACAGCACTTGTTCCATTGCCATGGGATTCGGAAACCTGAGTTTTGTCCAGGATGAATGTTCATGCCTCCCTTCATACATCAGGGGAAGCATCAGGACAACCATGAACAATGTGTTTTGGAAGGTTGTTGTTTTGTCCGTGAATTCGAGCTCCTTTTGAGCCAGCTTTGTCACCGCAAGTGTTACATTTCCAGTAATATCAATTAGACTAGCAGAAGAGGGCCAACAAGTGGCAACACAAGTCCAATCCTACCAAATACTAGTGACAGTATATAGCAACCAGTGCCCTTTTTCCATCACATAAATTAAAACAATTAGAGTTGCTGCCAGCAAAAGTGTTGTCAACTATTTTGCCAGTGTTGTGCTGCCCATCATGAAACCAAACTTTACCAACCAACTCAAACATTTGCATAGTGAAATGGTTGTCACCAAAGTACAAAATTCCTTTTAGAGTCAGTAAAGTGTTTCTAGAGTTGCCCATTATTTTAATCTTGTTAGAAATCTCAAAGTCCAAAGGCATTGAAGAGACATCAAAGGTAATAATGTGTGGAATTCTAGGATAGTGAATTTGGGTAGAAAAAAGACAATTACAAATTGAACAGACAGGGGGATCATCCATTTGTAATTGTTGACTCACCCATTCACATATAGAATGACCAGAACCAGACTGAATGTAAAAATGTACAGAATCATTGATATTGCAAACCTGTCTTCTATGACATGAAGGGCATGATGTCCATGCAGGGGGAAATACAGAATCTAAAAGAACACGGGCCAGTTCATTGACACTAGCAAAGTGATGACCATTTGGAAAGCTCAGAGGCTTTGAATTATGAAGAAGCAACCTCACCTTATCACGAACATCATTGAAAGACAATTTACCAACCCTAAATTGCTGAAAACCTTTCACCAGCTCTTGAACATACAAACTTTGTGATTTAAAAATCTTGTTCCAATAACTAGGTTTTTCATTCCAGATTCCAAATAGCATTGTGAACAAAGAGTCATATGCACAGCTCCAATTATTCCTGTCCCATGAGAGCACCACTGAGTTGGATGAAACCACAATAGGTGCATTAGCATGATCAAGAGATGTTGGGACAATTGGTTTGCTTCCTTGTGCAACAACATGATTGGCTGTCAATTGAAGGGCATCAGTTGACTTTTTAGACCTGTCAACAAGTTTCCAATCAATATCTAAAGAGTCACACACCAAAGGATCCATTATTGACCACTTTAGTGACAAGTGAAGACCTTTGGGAATATATAATAATCCCTTCCATTTACGAAAATGATCAATGAGAGTGTTTCTTCGGTGTCCTATAATATGTGGTGGAAGTAAGCCATCATAGCGTATATGTGTAATGTCATCCAAAATCTCCAATTCCCTAAACTCCTTGCGCAACCAGCCTGACATTCCTCCAGTGATTTTACCAGAATCGGCCTTGGATAATGGCTGTTCCTTTTATTGAGGCACTTCTAGAAAGTGCAGTGTAGTATGACTGATGTGTTTGACAATGCTGCAAGTCCACAACATTGAAAAGTCTGGTTTTACCTTGTGATGCATAGTCAGTCATTGCAAAGTTAGGCAAAACATGCACTTGTCTTCTCCTTATACGAATGGTTTGATCACTGGGTAAAGTGCACATAATGTCTTTTGTGGTAAAAGGAATAGGAACTATATTCATAGGAAGCCCATCGATATGAACCATATGTGGAGGTGAAACCAATTGGACAAAGAGTGTGTCCAATATCATTTGCTTGTGATAGCCCACACTACTTGTCCATCCAGCAACAACACCCTCCTGTCCATTAGTAATGCATAATTCTGTAGCATCATTATGACGGATTATAACAGGCATCCCTAGGCATAGCCTCAAGCAACTGGCAAAATGGTCAGATGTATGTGGTGATGAATTCCATAATGTTTGTTGATCATCATGTGACAACACTGCCACCTGTTTCCTATCAAAAGATTTGCCTTTTGAATAATGTGAATGTTCAGGGTCTGCCAAACGATGATCTTCAGAATAAAAGACCTGTAACTTCTGTTTTGTATCCTTTGCAAACCGTTCACAACCAAGTTCATTTATTCTATCCTTCTGATTGTTCCATGCAGTAATAATAGAAACATTTCTGAATTCCTTTGAAGAAAGTGAAGGTTGCTCTTCCAAGGGCCCAACAATCCTAGTCCGTAAGCATGTCAAATCATCATTTGTACAACTTCTGTAACGCATGTTATCCAGAGCTAGCCGAAATCTGTGATCCTCAATAGATTTTGTTGTTTGTCGCATGTTTTTCCGAAGAATTACAACAGTTGTAATCTGGTGCCATAATGCTTTACCTATAGCAGACTCTTGATCATAGTGGGTCAAACTAGAGTAACTTCTATTTCCTACAATACCACTATATAATGCATGGGATTCACCACCAAGCACTGGAGGAAGCTGGGCAAAGTCACCAGCAAAAATAATGTTGATACCACCAAATGGAAGGTCACAATTATTGAAAGCCTTTGCCAATTGTGCCGAAATCTTATACATGTCATGACATGACAACATGGACACTTCATCCACAAAAATGTACTTAACTCCCAGCAACCTCTCTTTCATTGCTGATATTGAGGTGCTTGACATATTGTTCTTATCATTGATTCCAAGCATTGAGTGGTAAGTGTGACCATCCACATTAGCAGCTGCTGTTCCAGTTGGAGCTAAAACCAGGAATTGTGAGGCCCGATTAGTCTTGACAAAAAACTCTTTTAATGCTTTGATGATTTGTGTTTTACCTGTGCCCCCTTTACCTCCCATGTACATTTTCAACTGTTCTTGTGATTCTGATAACACATGATGGGCAACAATACAGAAACCACGCTCTTGCTCCACATTTAATGAAAACTGACATACTATATTATCCAAAAGACCTTTAGCCTCCAAGAGCTTAGCTACAAATGATTTAAGTAAGTAGCTTTGATCAACAATCTTAACTGTAGCTTTGCAGTCAACAGTACTAGATGATAGATTGTCATTCACTTTGTCAGAGCTGAATGATACCAATAGAGTATTGTCTTGCAATGACTGTTTCAAAAGTGCATTCACTTCAGACCGTCGCTCATTGACCTTTGCTCTCCACTTTGATGCATCAAGTGAATATGCTGGCTGAACTCTATCAGGTAAGGTGATATAGGGAGCAACACTACTGGTAGGCAATTCTTCGAGCCAACCAGAATTGGTCATAATTTCCTCAACCACACCCTTGTTATATTCCCATTTGGCTGTTTTTCGTCCAATGAAGTTGGTAAGCATGGGGTCAAAGTCAATATCACCTTCAAAGCCATTGTCCTCCTCCATTTCATTGATTAACGTTTCAGGTATGGCTAGTTTGGACATTGGAACAAAACCTTGCTCATGGGAATTGTTGCATCTTTGAAGAGAAAAGTCGTCACGAGCATCTAGACATTCATATTTGACATTGAAGTTTTGCATAATGATCTTGTGTCCTTGCTTGAAATTAAAGGCTATAAATGCCACATCCCATGTTTTATTATGAGGTTTCAGGTCATATCCAGTACGCCAAGGAGCAAACAGAGTAAGCATGGTGGCACAATAGAATTCTCTATCTCCTTTGTTTGAATGTGGAAGAGAAGGTCCTATAAAATTAGGAACCCATTTACAACCTAGAGCAAGAGGCCGGATACCATGTGTACTATATAGGGGATGCTCTACTTCAAAGGATAAAATAGACTTCATATCAGGCATTGTATGAGAGTCACGTATCTTGTGCTGAAGCTTTCGAGAGAGAGCAACACGCTCATAAGTACATATCCAATCATAAAGACAAATGTGTTCACAAACAGAGGGTCTATAGATATAATCAAACACAGGTGAACTTCCAGACAGCAAATTCATTGATCTTTTTAGAAGTAGTAAATCATTGTCCTCAACTGCCTTAGCATCCTCTTCATGCCATACCTTTCGGGCCTCATGGACATAAGATAACCAGTAGAAAGGTACAAACTTGTGGTCCATATAGTGATCAGGTTGCTGTAGCAAATATAATGATGCAAGAGGTGCACCAATTTCAAGCTTAGATGTTAAAGAATTGACAATCTGTGTCATAATCTTTCTAGTCTTTTCCTGTCTGTCTTGTGAGCCCCCAATGAGTTCAGAGTTTTTTTCAAATATGCAACGAATGGTATCAAAAACCACATAGGTTTTAAGAGGAGTTTTGCTAATATAGTCAGATATGTAAGCCACAACTGCCTTTACAGCTGTACCAGACAACAAACTAGTAACATCAGTATTACAACGGAACAAATAAGTTAGCAAATAAGTGAAAGTATTCATCATTGGCTCACCCTTTTTAAGATTCAAATATCCTGTAGTAGGTTCCACAAAGGTTTGATGAAAAACAGCACGAGGAAAGCGTGCTTTGCATACACCTAGTCGATTTGATCTACAACCAATATTGGGTTGAGCTGAGGGTGTAGAACCTTTTGATATTATTTGTGATCCCAAGCATACATGTATATTGGTTCATAATAGTAAGTCATCAGTCTCTGATTGGAAAGTAGAGCACTAAGTATTGTATGCAACGCAGTCCTCACACTTACATTGTTTGCTTTTACGGTCTAAACACTTATATGGTGGTGGAGTTGGCATGGTCTCAGTAGGATTTTTATACCCAAAGTGGATTTCCTTTTCATTTAGTTGTTGTTTGACCTGTTCCACCAAGCCTGTTTGCAGTTCACCTTGATGACATGCTTCAAGGTATTTTACCAACTTTTGTTGAAATGATGATAAAGGATCCATTACGCGATCATGCAGACACTGTGGACTAACACTATCATTAATCCATAACAACATATGAAGATGAAGGGTCAATCTACCTTGTTGCTCAACAGTTCCATAATATGCATCAGTACCTCCATAGAAACCATGAGGATAATGACATTCCATTCCAGGTATTGATTCTTCATTTCCTACAATAATATGTGCACCAAGAACATGCTTAATAAACATTGTTATCATTAGATGGACAAAACGTGCACCAGCCACAGGATTGCTAGATATCATTCTACGATGATCTGCTTGTGATAAAATCTCAGGATTAAAGTTCTGGTTTGTACCAGCATAATACAGACAAATAGGATGTTTCTCATCAGAAGGGGACAATGTAATATACCATGAAGGAGCTCCTTTCATTGCAATTAATGACCAAATCTCATTTCGCATATGGTGCTTTGATGTTAACGATCCTTGAACATCCTTCCCAATGATGTCCAAGTCATGTAAAAGCTGAAAACACTGTTTTTCATTAGCATCACTTGGCACAACTACATCACCTGAATGCAACCTGTCAGCTATTGAGCTCAAAGTGGAAGGACTAAAACTGAACAGCCGATTAGATATTTCAGCAAAAGAGGACCGCTTGGTCATCAGAAATCCACTTGTGGTTGCCTCTTTAATCTGTTCATGGTTGAAGGCAATCAAGGAAAAAGTTTCATCCCTCTGAAAGTGCTTGTCATAATACATAAGCATGTGTTGTTTGCATGCTAAGTCCGAAATTTTACCTTTATGCTCTTTGTGGCCAATACCACCAAGTCCATATGGAAATAGCCATGGGAAGATCATTGGATAAAGTTGTGTATTATTCCACAATGTCTCAGGCTCTGCTTCTCTACCTATAGCTATGACCTTACCACCTTGTTGAAGATGTTGTATAGCCAAAGCCTTCAATGCATGCAAGGGTAGTTCAGTATAGTTTTGTCCAGTAATTCCATGTACAGTCAGAGGACACATACCATTAGTTGTGCCATCATCCTGACCAAGATCATCCACACTACGTGCCTCAATAGGACGCTCACCTGATGACTTCCGGCAGTCGACAACAACAGGGGGAACATTCTCAGGATATGATATTAAATTGACCAATGAGATTTCTAAATCAGTATAATCCCTGTGATTAAGTTTAAGCCAGCTTAAAGCCTCATAAACCTTTTTGTGACGCACAAGCATAGGTGTTCATTTGAAATCCTCATCTGAGGAAGGTGCAGGTCCTGTAAAAATAAATGCTATCACATCATCCAAGTCAGCAAGTGGAGGTGGGAGGGCAGCATATATCTTAAGTGAGGGATGTCGAAAAGATATTGCATTGGCAATCATTTTACGTGATCCTGAACTTAAAACCTTTACAATACACCTATTGTGTCGAACCCGGGAAATCAATAGCTTTTCAATATAGGACAGGTCCTTTAATTGGTGAGAAACATTACCAAACCAGAGTTTATTTGCTAATGCCATCTTAGGGCGACACCCTCTACGAAGACTCTGCCAGCATGATATACAAACAGCTTGGCAGTCTGAAGCAATAACAGGACCTGAAAGCTGATTTATACAATCTGTGACATGAAACCGTTCATGTCGAGTGAAATCTAAACCATCACTATTAAGGCACAACAACTGTTGAGCAGCAAGGTCTTTTACTGATGCCTTCACCGACAGCGCAGCAATAAGCTGGCCACACACAGCACAACCTTGCTCAGCGAGAGTATCAGGTGAAGTGTCATTGCAAAAGCATCTAATTATTTTGTCATGTAGTTTAGATGAGGGAGGTGAAGGTGGAAAACCACTAGTGTTTTTTAAAGCCTCATATGATGGGGAATCTTCATGCTTACGTTTATTGTTTGCATTTGGAACAAGCCTGAACACACTAACCGGAGCATCTGTAGAGGACAATGATGATGTAAGTAGACCTGAAATCTGGATGGCAACAGCAAGAAGCTCCTTGGAGCTAGACCTCTGTGAGACAAACACACCATAGCTTCGTATCAAATTACATGCTACAGTGTTATGTAGCCTTGGGATCAAGATCTCCAAGGGAAGTCTAGCAAACAACAAGTCACTTTCTTTAGAGGCTTGAGCCACAACCATTGGAACATGCTCACAGAACTCAAATCGTCCAGTTTCAACAGGCATCAATTCTGAGATTGTATGCTGAACAATGTAAGCAATCAATTCTGAGCCACTGAAATAAATACAGCCCCTTCCATGGCCTCCTCCTTTTGGATCCATTGGGATATACACAGCCTCAGGCTGACATAGACCACCAACAAGATAGGAAACAACATCTGTCATGAACAGTTTTGATAAGAGACAGTGTGAAAAAAGGTAGGGCAACAAATTGGAAAACATACAACCCCTGGGCCCTGGTCTATGATCAATATACAACTTGAGGTTGGATACAAGGGCTACAAAGTCATGGCATAACATGTATGACTGGAGACAACTAATCCTTAAGAACCGGATGAGAAAATATAATTGAACAGTAGGTGGTACCATTGAAGTACAGACCACCAAAGGAAAAGCAGGTGGCCAAAAGTTTCCATAATGTAACAGAATGTCCTCAATGTCATAATAATTACCATCACTGCTGATCACACCAGCAACCTTCCATAGTGATGACAGGATGTCCAACCAAGGAGTGTGGACTTCAAGCCTGTTTGTAGACAGTGGGTAGAGAATAAGACCATTCTGAAAACGAAAACAACGTCTGTATATACTCGGACGGATCAGGATTCAAAGGGAAAATTGGCGCAGTGGCGGTACTGAGGAGAAAAGGAGAGAGAAAGAAGACATTAAGGTTCCACCTAGGCTCAGAGAAGGAGCACACGGTTTTCGAAGGGGGGAGGTTGGTATGATCCTAGTGGCCGAACTTCTACGAGGGGAACAATGCGTAAGGAGTGTCTCACTGGGAATTGACAACACGGTGGCGATTGCGGCGGTGAAGGCGCACAAATCTGGCCCAGGGCATTACTTGATGGACTACTTCTACCATACGCTCACGGAAGCACTATGGACCATAGAGGCAGACACCATCACGCTACGATGGACACCAGGACATGTCGGCATCCCAGGAAATGAAGAGGCGGACGAGGAAGCCAAGGAGGCAGCT
>JBBPQQ010000505.1:0-11553 GCA_038092595.1 Boletus subdepauperatus
GCGGCCACGGGCGTGGGTTAGTCGTGCAGCAGAACCTTACCCTCTGGTTAGGGTTGGGTTCCAGCGAAGAGTAATTACATCATAGATGTCGTGTGGTCGTCCGGCCGGATCTCCTGAGGCAATATGAGCGCTCTGTTCTAACGTCCCTCCACCCAACAAGTCGCTGTGCGTGCAGCTAACACCTGGTCAACATAGAATGCTACACGGATGCATGGATAAAGTGCTAACACGGAGTACATATGGTCTATTCGTGAACGTCAAGTAATGCAAGCTAACTAGTACAGCGATCAAAACACCACCAAGGACTTCTCGATATCCCAACCTGCTGCTTCCAACCCTGGTTTCACCGCATATTTGATCATCGGTTCGGGTCCGCACACTAGGATTATGCCCTGCTCGGAAGGACAAGGCATCTCTGCTTTCATCATATTGTTATCAATTCGACCGATACTTCCCGTCCACCCGGGTGGCCCATCATTAACGACGTAGTGCAGCTTCAAGCGGTGTGGACCGTGTTGTGCGTACAAAGCATCAAGTTCGTCTTTGCAAAGAATATCTTGCACCGTCTTGTTCGCACTTATCACCCATACCTTGGTCTCAGTGTCCAAGGCATCGAGGAAGATGCTCCGGAGAACTTGCAAAATTGGCGTGATTCCTGCTCCCGTTGGTCAGCAAGCGCCGAGTGCCGTTTCCTCGTAATACCCACCGCTTCCTCCACATATCATTCCCACCTCTTTGACTTTCCTGTCGGACCCTTTCCAATTGGCAAGACCTTGCCCGTTCCAGACGAAGGACCCTAGTGGTCCTTTCAACTGCACGGTGTCACCGAGTGCGAGTTGATGGAATCCTGTCGTCATTTTCCCTCCTATCGGGAAGGCCTCCGTGGGTAGGTACAATCTACTCCGTCGTCAGTCACATTTCTCAAATCAAATGGAGGGGACCGACTTGATCAATAACTCGATAAAACCGATTGCTCCTTGTTGTGAGACAGGTGTGTACGCCCTTTGGACAAGGTCTCCGGTGTCCTTTCTCCTAAGACGCACGAATACGTGCTGTCCCACAGGCAACCCCAGCGGTTGCTTCTCTCGAGGCAGGTCGAACCGATACTGGTAGGTGTCGTGGTTTATTTTCACGATTCTAGTCAACTTGACGTCTTTCCACTTAGTTCTGTCGAGGAATTCGCCTTCGCCGTCGGTTGCCTGACCGCTTGTTTCAGAGGCGTCTGCCCCCGGTTTCACCAGTGTTCCAATATGGAACTGAGAAGCGTCAGTAAGCATCACCTGTGTTTTTGGACCCACGTACCTGTGCCAACTTCGTCTTTCCCTCCGCTGAATGAATGGCAAAGAAGTCTTCTGAAGCGTCCTCACCAGCAACAAGAATGATGGAATCGCCACCGCCGGGGTGCTCGTTCAAGAACGGCGTTCCGTCGTACACTTCTCCATTGACAACAAACCATGGTTGCTCCCGCTCCTGCTTCTTCAACTCTTCTAGTGTGATCTTCCTGGTGACACCTGGTTTCGTCAAAGGTATTTCTTCTACGCTTGGCTTCGCATCAGCTGGTTTCTCTTCTGATGTGTTCTTCCCAAAGACCGGCCTCGTAATGTCATACCCTGATGTTTTCATCCGCTGTGATGGGTAAGTTATGGTCCTATACACCTGATTGCGCCATCTACACACCTCCATCCAGCCCCCAGATGCAGTCCCGGCGAGGGTCGGGTGCTCAAAGCGCAACACGACCTTATCATCGTCCTCAGTCTTGTGTATGGCAACCCTAAACCACCTGTCGAAAAAGTCTCTCAATTAGTGGATCTATTTAATTCAGGTGCGTACGCACCAGTTGTTCATCATGCCTAGTGCATGCCAGTATCTACCTTTAGGTGAGTAACGCAAAACACTGAGACTATTTGTCTCTTACATATCCCGTTGCTGGACCGCACTCCCCTCGTCTGATGCCCTGACCATTAATGCATCGCACTTTGCTAAAGCGCTGTGTTTTACGTCAAAGTTCCAGAAGCACCAGCAGCTACAATTGCGTGTAAGATGTTTTGAAAATGTATCGCGTTCACAGCTCACTATGAAGTGTCTCTTTCCGTCAAGTCGAGAGTTCCATAGACCGGGTCCATGTGGCATAGTTCGCGGAACTGATCCTCCGGGTATTCGCTGCATCCCTGAGTGAGTATGCGAAACGATAATGGAAATGAATGATCTCCTACATGGCTGCCAAACTCCATGATGTACCTTCATCCAGTGAAACCTCTACTCGAGTCACCCGTCGTCCACCACCGCTATAGGCATACCCACAAATGGTATAGGAGCCGTCCGATTCCGAGTGTTTGCTTACAGCCAACGTCTCGTCATGATCGGGCTTAGCAATCGCGCTGTTCACATTTAGCTCGCTGCTCGATAGTCAGCTGCAAGGTCGGTGCCAGCTTTATAACTACTGACGTAATGATATATCTGTCGTCACACGTAAGTCATCTTTTTCTGAAAGGCGATCTCGGGGGATGTTAACTGACCTGGGATCATACCACCAATGCTTCTCGGCACGTGCCTGATCGGGCATTACTTGGGTAGGCAAAAGCTTGTTATCCTTATGACAAGGCATTGAGCACGCCACCTCCAATGGTCTAACCCTCTCTTACCCAGAAATGCAACTGTAATATCTTTCAGTCAACAATAATTATTCGAAAGTGTTGGCACATACGTAGTGCTGGCTTTCACGATCGCTGATCTCGATGCCCTTTAGCCACTTAAAAATAAGGTGGGTACCGTTAAAACATTGCTACCGTGTGATGTTGACGACGGTGTACAGTACCTTGACGGATCGGCCTCCAATTTGCCCCGGGATGACAACCCTCACCGGGAATCCATGATCAGGCTCGAGAGGTAAACCGTTCATGGCCCATGCTGAAATACGGCGCTTAAATTTCAACTGACAACACTGGTAGAGTTGTTTACCTATAAGCATCCCCCGGTCCTTGTTCGCAGCCCACGAGAGTCGTTGCGAAGTCCCATAAGGTCCGTTGGGCAGGCTGTCTCCGCCTTCGAAGATGACGTGCTTCGCCTCCCCCCTCTTGGGTCTCACGAATTCCAAGACGTCTGCTAGATATACCCCAGTCCAGAGGGCAGTGGACACTGGAACGAGAATCCGTTAGTATGGGCGCTGGGCCTCGGCTGTTTAACGTGTACCTCCTGCAGCTCCCCAACTAAATCCGAGGGTCTTCCGAACGACGTTTTGCTCTTTCCTTCGGTTCCCAGCACAGACAAAAGTGACGGGTAGCGTCACAATGGGGAAAAGCAGGCTCAGTTGCTGGACCGTAAGGGTGACCTCGCGTTGTACGAGGCCGTGAATGCGCAGGGTCCATTCTTTCGCAATGTCCTCGGTAACACGAGGAACGGCGCCATGGTTGCGAACAAAGTGGAGGTGAGCCGGTGTCAGAAAACCCTACGAACCAATGGCTTTCACTCAGAGGCCGTGCGTGTCCAGAAATAGGTAGATATGCTCACGGCTTGGAAAAGCGAGGAAAGCTTCGCCTCACAGTTGAAAGGGTGCTTCCCTGTCAACCGGACAAGGTCGGGATTCTAAAGGATGGTTCGTGAGTGTGCGTTCGCGGCTAGTCAAGGCAGCGCACTCTTTTGACCCAGTTATCTGGTGTTTCGCGGTCCTGGATTAAACCCCGTGAGCCTTCTTATCACGCTGATAAACGCATGATATATTCACCGCTTCAGCTACTTCCAGCGGCGTTTCATTTACCAGGAGCTGGGGTAGAGCTTTGGGTAGCTTAGGCCCATTTCTCGTTGGATCATCCAGAGATGCCGGTGAGAAAGGTAACGAGAACAAGCCTTCACATTCTTCCGTGCAAGACTCGGCTTTAGGTGAGGCAGGTAGAGAGGTAAAGGGGGTAAAGGGGGTAAGGAAGGACGTTTCGTATGGCGAATAGCTGCCCTCCGTCGTAATGGACGGTGCGAGGGGTGAGTCAAGATATTCAGTATCCATTGCTCAGAATCTTGATGAACAACTTTCGATTGGAGGGTTTTGGTTATCATGACCATTCCCTCTGCATAATAAGTTGCTCGATCCATGCACCCCCTGGCCAACTTTCCAAGTTGAGTTGCCCGTGGTGTCTGGGGTCCAGGCGTGTGATTTCTGCGCAACCTTTAACCGCACATCAATTTGATGATCTAGTTGACAACCTTGGGGGAGAACTTCTGTCAGGGTCTGACCATATATGAAAATGCGATCAAGGCCGAAAAACCCATGGAAACGCAGTCGGGCGATAAGTGAGTCTCTTTGTACCTTAAATGTCATTGCGATAAGCTACGGAAACGTAGTTGGACGATAAGAGTCCCTTGAACTTGGCTAATCTTGAAATTAGTATGTATCGTAGTACGGCAGCGTACTAGGCACAGTCTAGGCATGAAAACATTTTTTTACGGGCGTTTGCTCTCACACTAGTGCCTAGCACGACAAGCAGAGTCCGAGGTCATTAACAGTCCCTTTTGCTCCGCACCCGTTCCCAGCAACCTTCATGAGCCAAGTTATCTTGAATTAATCTAGACAGTTTAGGCCTATCGGGCCGACACGCTGAAGGCCAGTTTTCTCCGGAGCCGCGATCCGGACTCGGACGTCTGGTTCGAGACTAGCATCTAGATCAGCACATCTACTTGACGAATCAGGAAAATTCCATTGGACAGGATCCAGGCTGCAGGATCTCAATTGAGATGCACGATTCAGTCCCATCTCCCAGCGACAGGTGGAGCAAGTACCAAAAATGCGTACCAAGAGTGTGTGTAATAAGAGTGTGCTGTAACAAAAGTGTACAAAAAGCGTAGTAAAAGTGTTTCACAAAAGTGTAGCTACCAGTTTCTCCTAATCCTTCGGAACTTGGGCAACGCGACTAATACTATCACTGGCACCTTCCGTGCGCCCCAACGCATCCCAGCACACACCTCCGCGCCCAAGCACACTCCCAGCCTCTCGCCAGCGCCCTGTACTCGTACGTCCCAAACGTACTTCAAACACATCCCGGCGCAGCGCTCCGTCGCTACTAGTGGTGAGTGTCCCGCAATGTGCTATTGAAATGCCCCTCGAGCCCAGTCACTCCCTCACCTGCTCGCTCGTCACATGGCTACTCACCCCACCCACCCTGCTCTCAGCGAGCTCTATCCTGCCTCAACACTGGTGGCCCCCAGGTATGTCCTCCCTCTCCAAGAGAATGCACAACGTGTCGAATCCTGCAGAATCACACCGCATTCAGACTGGTGGTTTTTCCCTAGTAGCACGTTCAATCCCCTTTCAACCAAGACACTATGCAGAAGCTGTTCACTGAAGCGCTCTTTAACTTTGGGCGAGCGAGTTCCGTTGGTCTCACGACTCGTCGAGTTGAAGCGGATAGCGAAAACGACACCCTCGCGGAGGCTCGAGGGAGTCCCGAAATCAATTGCATACACGATATGTACAAGGAGTCGTACGTAGTCTACACAACCATAGTACAGCTTGATGAACACTCACATTGGGACCCATGCATACAACAGTCTAAGAATAAGTAACAGAGGATCGTGGCAGGTATATCAACGTTTCAACCTCGTGGCACGCGAATGAAGGAGATCAGTAGGTGGATTCCCTAACCACGCCAACATGAGTGAACGGTTTTCACAAAGAAATCGTGTTCAACACACCATTGCAATAATTCCAGAGATCCAAAATGCCTTGCCGACAGGCACTGGTTGGAACCGAAATACAAGCGCATATATGATACCTCCAAGATTACTCATGGCTCCTACAATGCCGCTCTGTGCTCGGAACGTTAATCTCAGGTACCAGGGTGCAGCGAAGATCTCACCATGAAACCATTGGAACCTTATAAAAAGTTGTGAGTGCAAAGTATATTTGTAGTGGAGACTGGTACTCACAAGGATTGCAATGGGGTACCAGTGAGAAATTGACACCATTCGCAGCCTCGTTCGCGACGGCAAGAATAATGATCATCCCAATTACCGTGCCCACTATGTTCCGAGTCAGTATGTTGCGAGAGAACTGGGAAAATCTGCTTACGAGAAGGACGTTCGTGGGTGTCGATATAGACGCCCAGAACAAGAGATAACAGGCCTTGGATAATGCCCAGAGATATCAGAAGGTACTTCTTTCCAGGAACTCCCCATCTCCTGTACACTAAGTCGCCGAAGTATCCACCTGCCCTCAAAGTCAATAGTGGTGATAACAGTCGGGGAGAAAACGCTTGCCTAGCGGGCGGGTGACAATGTTCAGGAAGCCAAAGATGGATGCGAGCTATGTCAAGGGTCAGGATCGGAATAAGGTTTGTGTTGTGCCACTGACATATCCAGCCTTGGTTTGGCCAAATGTCGGCGAATTGTAGAGTGTAAGGAAAACGTTTGCCAAGTTGGCATCAATAGCGAGTTCGTACCCGAATGTCGCGAGATATGCTAGCGCGGGGAGCCAGGTTAGAGGTGTACAGGCAACCTTCAACGCTATCTCCAGCGTAGTTGGTTCGTTAACTGCAAAATCTATCTCTGAAACCATATCTAGGAAAGAATGTAAAGTCGGTAGACTCAGGTCCTCGGTCGGTACAACAGTGACTTGAATGTCTGCCAGGCGACCTTTCTTCTCAGGATCGTCTTTGCCTTCGTCAAGTGGAGCGTAGGCTTTCGCCTGCTCAACTTCAGGAACGTAAGCCGATTCTGGGCGGCCATCTCCGTGCGCAATTGCCTGGTGTCTATTGCTCCATTTTCCAGCAGGGTGGTCCGTCCCGAATACCATGGTGGCGGTGGCAACAAGGAGCAAGGAAGGAACTGGGACGATAAGAAACGCTGCACGCCATGCGACACTCGGCATGAGCCCAGCTGAAATTAAACCATCATATAAAGCGATCATGACCACGAATGTGACTCCCCCGCCTGCGTTACCCCAACCTGCTGCTAGAGCGTTGGCTATAGAGAATTAAATTAGCCAGCAGATCAGGATATTCGAAAACCAATTACCAGTCCCAACCACATTCTTGTCGAAGAATACAGTGGTCCATGCCTGGCATGTCACGAAAGTTCCACCCAGGATACCGATGAAAAAACGAATGAAGTAGAGTCCGTTGGCAGTCTCCGCAACTCCAGCCAGTGCTGAAGGGATTGCGCCGAGAACAAGTAACCCAGCCATGACCTTGCGCGGACCATACCCTGGAATGGAGGTGAGAAAGGTACGAACATATCTTGAATCGTACGAACGGTCAACTAGAGGGCCAACGACCACGCGAACAACGAGTGTGGCACACAGCGAGACCACGTTAGAGTTTCCTACAGAATAATGAGTATTGAGTGTCCATTGTTGACTACTACCTACCGACTTGCTCAGAGGTTAGCTCGAGGTCTTGCTTGATGACATCGGGAACAAGGGGGGCAAACGCAAACCATGACAGGCTGTGTGCGAACACCGAGTCTTGGACGCCGTATCACAGACGATATAGGAGCTTACAAAGCCACGAAGAAACCCAACCACGCGCTGTCAAGTAAAGTCAAGAAAACGCAATGACGAAACTGAGGATAGAGGGGACGAACAGATGGAAGTTAATCGAATACTGATTCCGCAGAGAAAACAGAGGCAGCGACGAGCACTTCAAGTTGGTAGGGTTAATCGAAACCTCGCTGAAGTTGATTCTTCGCGGAATAAAAGAATTGCGTGCAGTCATGGTGGATCAACTCATCTGAGGGGCAGGTAGTGCCCCGTGCATTGGGTGTTTTTAACTGGCAAACCTCGAATGGCCTAGCGTAGTAAATGACTCGGGGCCGCACTTACGGGATCCAGGGATATTGTTTAAATCCTCGAGATATGAATCCATCAGGGCCAAAGATAAGGGTATCCCCCTTAAACAGTCTCATTGCGGCAATTATAAGAGACAAGCGCACCTGAGCGATAAGGCCAGAAAAATTATTATCCGCCAAGATCTGCAAGGGTAGGGAGCCGGATGACGTTCACAAACCCCTCCACGTCCCAAGCTATCGCCTACAGACAAGTTCGCCATGGGCAAATGTTATCGAAATGATCGCATACCTCAGCTTGGATAGTAGCCTAGCTTGAACGTTTGGAAATGGACAAACTTCGCTAGCTTGCGGGAATGGAATCAACGCTGCGTGCGTCGGGCAAAGCGATGGGAGTGATTGCCACGTCGCGACTCATCGGGAGTCACACGACGACAACCCTCCTAAAGAGTCTTGTGCACACGGCCCATCCGAGGCAGCACAACTTACGTCCTCGTTTAGGTACACTTTTTGCCAAGCCAAAATAAAACTCCAAAACAGGTAAGCGAACTTCGGTCGAGCTCTCGGTTCCCGACGATAGCGAACTGACACTCTCGCGAAGGGAGTCGTGGAAATCTTTTGCATATACGAAATGTACAAGAAGGCGTGTACACAACCATAATACAGGCGCACACTCACAGAGGGGCATATTCAAACACAGGATCGTGGCACATATATCCGAATCAAACTCGTGGCACGCGAATGGTGGAGATCAGTAGGTTGATTCCCTGATTATGCCAGCATGAGTGAATGTTTTTGACAAAGGAATGATGTTCAACACACCATTGCAATAATTCCAGCGATCCAAAATGCCTTGCCGACAGGCACTGGTTGGAACCGAAATACAAGCGCATATACGACACCCCCTAGATTGCCCATGGCTCCTACAATGCCGCTCTGTCCTCGAACGTTAATCCAAAATGCCAAGCGTGTAACCAAGATCTCACCATGAAACCATTGGAACCTTATAAATGGCTGTAAGTCGAAAATTCATTTGTAGTGGAGATTGTACTCACAAGGATTGCAGTGGGGTACCAGTGAAAAATTGACACCATTTGCAGCCTCGTTCGCCATGGCAAGAATGACGATCATCCCAATTACCGCGGCCACTATGTTCCGAGTCAGTATCTTGCGATGGAACTGGGAAAACTTGCTTACGAGAAGGATGTTCGTGGTTGTCGATATACACTCCCAGACCAAGAGATAACAAACCCTGTACAAGGCCCAGGGATATCAGAAGGTACTTCTTTCCAGGGACTCCCCATCGCCTGTATACTAAGTCCCCGAAGTATCCACCTGCCCTCAATGTCAGTAGTGGTGACAACAATTATGGAGAAAGAACTTGCCGAGCGGGCGGGTGAAGACGTTCAGGAAGCCAAAGATGGATGCGAGCTATGTCAAGGGTCAGGAGCTGAATGAAGCTTGTATTGTGCCACTGACATATCCAGCCTTGGTTTGACCAAATGTCGCCGACTTGTAGAGCGTAAGAAAAACGTTCGCCAAGTTGGCATCAATAGCAAGTTCGTAGCCGAATGTCGTGAAGTATGCTAGTGCGGGGAGCCACGTTAAAGGCGTAGAGGCCACCTTCAACGCGAGCGCCAGCGTAAGTGGTTCGTTAACTGCATAATCTAGCTCGGAAACCATATCTACCAAGCCATGTCAAGTCAGTAGGCCGCTCGTCGTGAAGGGGAAATGACGCACTCAGGCCCTGAGCGGGTGCAACAGTGACTTGAATGTCTGCTGGACCACCTTTCTTCTCAGGATCGTCTTTGCTTTCGTCAGGCGTGCCGTAGGCCTTCGCCTTCTCATCTTCAGGAATGTGAGCTGATTCTGGGCGCCCATGTCCGTGCGCAATTGCCTTGTGTCTATCGCTCCATTTTCCAGCAGGGTGGTCCGTCCCAAATACCATGGTGGCGGTGGCAACAAGAAGCAGGATAGGAACTGGGACAATAACAAACGCTGCACGCCATGCAACGCTCGGCATCAGCCCAGCTGAAAGCAGACCATCGTATAAAGCGATCATGACCACGAATGTGACTCCCCCGCCTGCGTTACCCCAACCTGCTGCTAGGGCGTTGGCTACAACGACCTAAATTAGCCGACAGATTAGGATATTCGAAAACCAATTACCAGCGCCAACCACATTCTTGTCGAAAAATGCAGTGGTCCATGCTTGGCATGCCACGAAAGTTGCACCTAGAATACCGATGAAAAAACGGACAGCGTAGAGTCCGTTGGCGGTGGACGCCGTTCCAGCCAGCCCCGAAGGGATTGCGCCGAGAACAAGCAACCCAGCCATGACCTTGCGCGGACCATACCCTAGAAGGGAGGTGAGAAATGTACGTGACATATCTTAAGCCATAGTACGAACGATCAACCAGAGGACCAGCGACCACACGAACAACGAGTGTGGCACACAGCGAGACCACGTTAGAGTTTCCTACAGAATAATAAGTATTGGGTGTCCATTGTTGACTTCTACCTACCGACTTGCGCAGAGGTTAACTCGAGGTCTTGTTTGATGACATCGGGAATCAAGGGTGCAAACGCAAACCATGACAGGCTGTGCACCAACACTAAGTCTTCCAGGCCGTAACACAGACACTATAGGAACTTACAAAGCCACGAAGAATCCCAACCAAGAGCTGTCGCATAAAGTCAAGGACTTGCAACCACGAAGCTGAGGATAGTGAAGACGTACAGATGGAGGTTAATTGAATACTGGTTCCGAAGAGAAAACAGAGGTAGCGATGAGCATTTCAGGTTCGTAGGATTAATCACAACCTGCTTGAAGTTGATGCTTCGCGAAGTACTAGTAGGTGCAGCCATGGGTGGATCAGCTCTCCCGGTAGGCAGGTAGACCATTTCCTGGCCACGGGCTGTTCTTATGTTTTTTTGACTGGCGACCTAATGGAATGTAAGTTACTCGGGAACGTGTTGACGGCATGGAAAGACATTGTCTAAATCCGCGAGATTCGGACCCACTGGGAGCAGATGTCAAAGATAAGGATATCGCCCTAAATCAGTGATGGTGACAATGATAAGAAACATGGGCACCTGAATGATAAGGCCAGAAAAATTGTTGTCCGCTGAGACATGCAAATGTACAGGCTGGACGTGGATGATCGAAGTTCACGAACCCCTCCACTGCCATCCCAGCTATCTCGCAGATGCGGCAGCTAATCGGCAAAACCACAAGCTACGCGTTTAGCTACAGTGCCAGTGCTGCAGTGCCGCCGCCCCCAGCAACAACAGCTTGTAACATTGTCGCTTGACGACCCTTAGCCCCGCGTAAGGGGTGGCCTGATTGGCTGTGTGTTTCCAAAATGGGCAAAGCCCCTGAACTAACCCTTTTGAGGTGTCTGATCGTGGCAGCTGCCAGAAAATAACCGGGGTGGGCGACTCCAAAAAGGTAAGCAACTTCAGGCGACTTGGAGCTCCTTGTCGAGTTTATGTAAGTGGGGTGCAAAACGACTCCCTCCCTCAGGCTCGAGCAAGTACTTCTTCTAAATTCTTTCCATACACGACTACAAACGATACAAGGAGTCGTAGTGTACACGGCCGTAGTACGGGTGCACACTCACATTGGGACACATATGCATACAACAATCTAAGAACGGTAGCGGACGATCGTGACAAGTATATCAAGCCCGTGGCACGCGGATGATGGAGATCATTAGGTTGATTCCCTAATGACGCCAGCATGAGTGAACGGCTTTGACAAAGAAATCGTGCTCAACACACCAT
>JBBPQQ010000506.1:0-11538 GCA_038092595.1 Boletus subdepauperatus
TCAAGGCTGTCGTGATAGGAGAGGCATGACCGTCGTCCCTCGCTTTTCGTCGCTCTAACTCACCGCTGGCCGCATGTCAGGACCCATACCACGACGTCGGCCAAGCACACGGTCAGTCACCCCCGTATACTTGAGCCACATCCTCGTCTGAAGTGAGGGCTCGGCAAACAACACTATATTAGGTATGATGGAGAGGGTCCATGAGGGAGGGATTGAGGTTAGATAAAGGAATGGGTCGGAGGTGAGTGACAAACCATGGTACTTTATGAGGAATTGTTCGAAGAATAATCGGAATCGAGTGGAGAACGAGACTCGATGAGATTCTGATTGTATCGACATCTGGTTGCAGATTGGACGCCAGTACCCGTAGAGGCCGTCGCGCGGTGGACCCACTCCCGACCTGTCTCGTCCCTCTTCATCTTCGTCCGAGTGGACCGCGCGTGCAGATCGCGTCGGCTGTGCTTCCACCCGAGATGCACCTGACGTAGCGCCTACTTTTACCCTCCCGGTATTGATTCTGTATCTCAGGGCTCTCCTTCTCTCCCTTGCCACCAACGAAACTGGCGGGATCCCTCAAGGACATCAACAAATGGCTCGCAAGTGACATCCCTGCTTTTCCCCCTCATAAAACAGGCCGGTCACCTCTTTCCCTCTGAATCCCTCTGAATCCCTCATTATTGCTCCCCTCGCACATTGACCACGCCCTTTCCCAAATCGTGACGGTAACCACCCAGAGACCTCATGCCCGTTGCCAAAGCCGGCGTCCTCTGGCTTGGTACCTGCCTCACTGTCCACGCCAACAGAGCCAACTCGCACGCAAAAATGGATGTGAATCCTTCACAGACGCTGTCTTCAATGCCGTCTTGAACGATACCGGACGTAGGGTGGTCTGTTTCGTGGGGACTCCCGGCGCAAAGCCGTGTGGGCGATTGCGAACCAACGAGGTACTGTACGTTCTTTTACGGGGAAAGTGGGATGGTTCCTGACGCGAACGTAATTACTCAGGTGATCAGAAGAAATCCTTCACCATTCGCCTGGTTCAGACTGACGCAGCTCACCACCAGATCCCCATCCCCATCCTCTCTGCGCATTGTGGTTCCCTCAGAAATGGGAACCTCAAACGGGCGAACAAGTGGTTACGAGAAAACGACAGATGCGATGGACTGGACGGTACTTGGCATCTCGACGACACCTGTCGTGACTCGCAGTCTTGTCGACAACCGGACAACTCCAATCACCATGGCATGTGAGCTTTATAGCATGCAACCTTCAAGTAACATGGAATGTAATGACTAACTGAGTTTGTCCAATATGTTTTTACACGACTTTTCCTAGTTCGTGGCACGGCTTCGCATGAACACGACGCCATACGTCGACTTGGATCCGTACCTTGTTCCTATCACCGTCACAGATCTCCGGGTTTTCCGTAGTTTTACAGATTCCCTGGAGAATGGTCGTCTTGCCAGCGTTCGATCCCGAAACGGCCGAATTTCTCTGACGTTTTCGAAATCATTTGTGTTTTCTGTCGACATTCTGGAGGGGGTCCGGTGACGAGAAGTAGAACTGAGAGTACGGAGTAGTGGTGAAGGCAGCGGGCGGATCCGGATTCCGACGGGCGTCCCCTCGTCAACTTCTCGGCTCGCCTAACTACGAACCTGTCCCCGTAAGAGCGGCTCTGCGCCGAACCACCAGACCTTACTCGAGCACGATTCCATCTCGACCGTCTCCAACTGCCTACGCCATTCGACACAAGTTACTAAAACAAGAAAGCATGGAGCATATCGCGTCGATCGTATCACATGTCCCAAGCAAGACCTCACTCCCTCGTTTCGTTAGTTATTCTCTGCGTATCTCCACCCTCAGCATGCATAGTTTCGACATCCGGAGAGCTCTCCCCGCCATGTCCACCTGAAGGGCCTTCGCCATCTGGAGTACTCTCGCCCTCATGAGAATCCACGTCAGTCTCGCCTTGGTGCTCGCCCTGTACAGTCCTGTGACGCAGGTTATCCAAGATACGGGTATCCTGATAGCGTGACAGTAGCCGTTTGAAGAGCCTAGACATTCATCCACGTCAGTATCACCGCACTCACAAAAAGCTGGCTCTCCGATACGCACCCGTACACCTGGACAGACAGATAAATCGGTGTCAACGTAATCACGGCGAGGATCGCCAGTGCTGAGACGCCAAGCAATGCTGGGAGGATAGTTACCACCGCCACTGTCCGATCGCGGATTATCGTCACGAGGCGGTTCCAATGCCTAATGTGGGGGAGTACGGCTTCCCCAATCGACATGAGACCGTCTTCTGACAGTTCTTCGTCGACCGCTTTGATCATCTTGTCGAGCATGTTGATCACGTCGGCTGAATGCAAAAAGGAAAGAGAGAGAAACACGCGTTTCAGCTTCCCATCCGGGCCGTACGAAGAAAATAACTTTACTTCGGTTTGGAGTCCTAATGCGCCACGCCGATGTGTCTGTCTCGTCGACGAGCGTTCCGGATAGATACAAATGTTTCAAACTGCCGTATTGCATCGTCTCGCGTGTAAAGTCTCGCAGTGTCTCTAAAATAACATACCACATCAGTTCCGGTGTTCCTGTAAGTCGGCAGGTAACACCTACTATTCTGCGCCAAAATACGCAGCGCGCATGCGGGTCCCATCATCCACGAAGGTGGCCTGGACGGAGGATCCTGTGAGGTAGGCGACGGAGGATTCGCAGACCCAGCGGCCGTTGCAGCTGGTGGTACTTGACCCTCGTCAGCGGAGGTTGGGCTCGCTGGGGTTGCCTGTGGCGCAGTCGGCTGGATCGGCAGGTAACCTTCCGGGAGAAGCATCTCGATGATCTCGTATAGCCGGGGGCCGATGACCGCCACGCCGTGTTCTAGAGTCACAGAACATCAGGAAAGCTCTCAGGATGGCGGTTGATGCCTACCCGTCTGAGCCAACGCAGAGAGAATCGTCACCCCTGCTTTCTGAGTCTTCCATGCTCGGTTCTGCAGGTGTTCCAAACTCTTGGCAACAAGCTGGCGAGTCCAAGGACCGTCCTCGTCTGGGGGAGTGACTTAGCCACGATCAACCGATATTGTCATTCCCAATACATACCAAAGGACCGGAAGATGTCCAAGCAGATTAGGCCCGTCCGGACCTCCTTAGACTTGCCCTTTCCCAGCTTTGTGTTCAGAACCTCGGTGATGTTGTAGTTCTTAATCTTCTCCCGCAGGTCAGCTAATTCGGATGAATCAGTATCGGAACAAGGTTGTTAATAATGACAGTGGCGGTTCATTACCGTGTTGCATGAAGTCTCCGAAAATCTGGAACCCTTCGACCTGGCCTACAGCATCGTCAAAATAGTCCAGTCGTAGCATGCCGACGATGTTTTTCGGAAGGAGTTCGTTGTCCTTGACGGACTCTTTCATGTCGCCTAGTGTGATTCTGAGCCACACCAGCCCTACCGCACACGATTCCACTCACTGTGTTTCAAACAGGTTGCCAATGCGTATGCAGCGAGCAGTGCGCTGTCCTTACGTCGCAGCTGACTGACGAAGACGTCCAACAGGTTAATCTCGCGGAGATAACCGCGAATGGTTATAGCTGACGAAACATGAGTTTGCGTCTGATTCATCAATGTCAAACTCACTCTCGCATAGCTTCAGAATGGTCATTGTAGCAGCGGTACGCTCCCGGGCATTTCCCTTCTGAATGGCCTTTTTCAATTCTCTAATGAGCTTTCTCTGAGGTTCACTGAGCTCTGTAGCGTCTGATACAATGGACATCACCGTCAAATCCCGTTCGAAACGCCCTAATGAACATCACTCACCGAGCCCGAAAAGGTGACGCAGTATCTGATGTCCAGGATCAATACCGCGACCTTGTCTATCTGCTGAATCGTGTCTGTCGGGGTTCAAGCGGACCAAGGCACCGGCGAGATTAGCTCGAACGTGTGTATCGCGAGTGTTCAGTTGGTCTAAAACTTTGGTGAGCAGAAGAAACACAAGCCCAACAACGTGCTGCCTACCCCGGTCATTCGAATCGTATAGGGCGAGTAATATTTCAACAGCAAGGAGACCAACCAGTCGTTCGTCTTTTCCCGCCAACTCCCTGATCCTAGGCTTCACTACGGAGCACGCAACTCTCGCTGTCGCGACGTTACCACTGATTTACTGTGGCTTACTAATAAAATTGGGAATGCTTACCTTCCGGAATTTGTGCCAGGGTCAACACCATGCGCAACGCAGCAGTTAGAAGGTGCGGGTCTAAAAAGTAATGATATATCACCATGTGGTCCCAACCAATAGGTGTAGTCCTGACCGTCAATATCCAATATCCGGGAAAGTCTGGACATGTTGGAATTGGGGGGGTTGGCCCCGAGCTTCTCGATGAGAATTTGTCGGGTATCCTCTAACGAACAATAAGTCAATTGCTAGATGCACCAGGATCACCAACGCACCGCACTGCAACAGGCAGTTCAGGCCGTCCATTGCCTGTCCAAAATTCCCTCCGGGTTTCCGAACTATCACATCGAGTAACTTCACGAGAGTTTCCAAGACGTCCTGTGTGAGAATGCGCTCTCGCAAAATCTGGTGTTTCGTCAGGGGTCGCAAGAGAGCAACAACTCTGGGACCATCTCGATGCTTGTGTGCGGCCAGAATGGCACTGAGGCATTTCTTCGCATCGTCAAATATATCTTGCGAAAGTTCAGTGTGAGGCTGCGCACGACTCTTCGGGTGCGCATCGGTATCGTAAGCTGCAAGAAAAGATTATATACGACACTGACGCATGTGTTAGATAGGAGACTCACAAGCTTCGTAATAGGCAACGATGGTGACAAGCCTAACGAGCGGTGCACAATCACGGTTGTGGATGAGATTTATAAACTGGTTTTGCCAATTAGGTACGTTCCTGACACATTGTTTTCCCTCCTCTGAAGGCGCAGAAAGTCTAATTATCATGTGGATCGATAAGGAGAAGAAACCTTACTGAATCGTAGCATGAACAACAACCTGTCGAGGTATATGGGCGCAACCCCTTGCTGACTACCCAGGTAAGTCACCAGCTCTTGTGCCGCGGTATCGTCGAACAGTCCCGTCTCCCAAATTTGGTCGTCCAATTCCGCATCTTCGAGTCCAGAGTGTATGGTGGGTATCTCGAAACCCTCTCCTAGCGTTGCTTGTGGCTTATACGCGTTCGCATACAAAATAGAAGCATGGACCTTTTGACCGGGTATGATACGACGTGGTTGCAGCCGGTGCAAGCTACCAAGTGCAAGATAAGTATCATGAATCAGCAAGACACCACAAGTCTGACCGTCGAGCATCGTCACCAGCACCACTAAAGGATACTTGTTGCTTAATGGGCATATATTCAATGGCCCGCCATACCTTGGACATCGAATTGCTGATGCCAAGATCAAGATCATCTGGAACCCAAACGATATCAGTGGGCTCCAACACGAGACCACTCGCGGCCGCTTCTCGACGCATCCACAGCAGTGAGACATTCCCGGCCTGGTGAGACTTTCCAGGTCTGTTCTTACCACCTCTATGCGAAGTATATCAGTATCATGAAGACGGGTTTCGAACGCGTACCCACACGTCTGAGTGACTGCCGGCAAACCAGACTTCCTTGATCTCAGTAGTCTTGTTTTTCTTGCCCCCAGAGAGATCAGTGCCATTGGTTCCCTTGTCGCTCACAGTAGACTCGCGCCGTTCGCTCGCGGGGGTCGCTGCATGTTCAACGTCGGGGGAGGTAACAATGTACTTGGACTTCCCTTCGTCCGTTTGAGAATTCATTTCGTGGAAATACTCTGGCATGAACTTGACCCGAAGCTCGTCGAGAGCAAGTGCGTGTCGGAAATGGCAGGCATGTGCTGCGGACGAAGAGGTCGAAAGGAATACATCTCCTCGTATAAGTCCCACGGAGGAGACAGTATCCCTGACCGAGATCAGCTTTGGGTAATGTCCGATTGATTAGAACGTTAAATTCACCATACTCCGACGAAGTGCACTCCCAGGTCTTTCCAGGAAAACGTGTTCTTGAACTCCCTCGCGATTTGCCTCGTCTTCGGCTTTCCCGAACGAATTGCTTCATAGTGATCGTAGGCCCTGCCAAGAAATTCGTCAAGTTCGCGCAAGCTACGCAACAGTTACTCACGTTCCAATCTGTTTTTCCGTTGGCGTCCTTATTAAGCCGACCTGAAACACGTGTTCGGTCCCACACCATAATCAATAACTAATTCGGGTCACACCTCGTGTATCATTCCCGCAAGCACCCGCACTTGATATGCACCTCGAGAGAAACCTTCACCACAATTAACGGCTGCGGAAGCCACGACAGAGAATTAAACTTGCCAAAGAGGTATATCTGATCCCCTTCTTGATACGTTCGTGCTAACCAGCCATACGCATCCTTGACAATTTCCTCCATATTCCTGCCATAAGTATTTCATTCCGACGAAAAGTGGAATTGTGACGGGCACAAACCATGCAACCGCCATGTCAAATTTGTCAGAGACTGCTCTCTCCATACGATTGAAAATATGTAACGATTTCGGGCGCGTGCCAATCCCACTGGAATAATACGCGTATTGTTCTGGGTGGGTCGTTTCCAGATCGATCTTGGCGAACAGTTTCACCACATTGGTATTCTGACCATAGTCCGTGAGCGAGAGAAAGATAATACATAGATACGGAACAAATACATTGTGACCAAATTGGTTAGAAGTGCCGTCGATACATACGACGAGGTTCCTCGCGTTCTCCTTCTGTCGGGCGTTGCACTGAGTGCATCTAGAAGATGCAGCCCGGAAGGATGACTTGATCGTCGACATGGGTGCGTGCTCGGTATGAGGAGAAGTGCTAGGACTCTCCATGGCCATGAGGGATGCTGGGATATGATCTGGAGCGCAAGAACCAGGAATGGACGAAGGTTTTGGGCTTAGATACAGCGTGTGTGCTCAAATAGTGTTAGGGCGCGCGGAATCAAGGCTGCAACAGCGAGCGATACGCCTCGTGGGCGATATTTATAACAAGGACGCTACCGGTGCGGATAGAATGTGGCGCAGTGCATGGACGGTCAGGGTGTGACATACAATTCATAGTTTCGTTATCCACGAGGTTTGCAACGCAGTCCCGTTGGCTCTTCACAAATCATACGGTGAAAGCGCCCACAAGTTCTGTTATCGAACTTACCCACCAATGAGTGTAATGATTTGTACTTCCTTCGATGAAGGGTGTTTTGCTAAGTGTCATCTGGATTGCTTTATTGTTAACGCAATGGTGCACGAGGTGTGACAACAAAAATGTGTCTACCTCACGACTAAGCTTGCCGCCGCATGGCCACCTTGCGGAACAACTTGAAGCTGAATGGAGACCCTTCGTTCATATATGACTATCAACCAATCAGAAATGATAGGATCCTGAGTAACTAATTTGACCAAGCGTGTACTTTGGTTGAGGTCTGGACCACCGAAGGAGCGCCATTCCGGAAAAGCCTGCTGTGTCGATCAAGATGGGCGCTCGGGCCTTGTGGGGGGGGCAAGGGTCCTCCGAAACGTGTTCAAGTTGGCCGGCCCATCAGATTCAGCACACGCAAGGACTCGTTTTTGTGTCACATAGTGTAGCTCCAATGATGTGTTAGTAATCAGAAAGTGGGAACCGAGGCTCCAAAATAGCCGAATTGTCACACGGCGCCGACAACGTACGAGCCACTTGTGCCAGTGGGTGGCAGATCCTCATCGACATCCACACCCGGTCTCGCAGTGAGTCAGCCAGGTTGGATATATTTTTCCCCATAGTAGTTTCGAATCGTACCCGATCCCGCCATAAATGTGGAATACAAGATTGACCGCGTGGGGCGCAGTCACTTGAAATTGGCAAACCACCAACTCGCCCTAACCGCAAGGCTAGGGTCTCCCTTTGCGGCTCCTGTCAGAGTTTAGCTTCTAAGCGATACTGCCTTTAGTTACGACTGCAGCCCGATCACGATCAGATGAACTCCCAGCTTCTCATCAACTCCGGGTCCGACTCGGAACTGGATCCGGCACCGCGATGCCCTCCGTAGAGCGCACAAGCAAACCCAGCATCTCGTAACCGGTGCCGGGAATTACTGTTTCCACCACTCAGTTTTGACTTTGTTCGAAGAGCCACTGCTGCAACTGGCTGGACTTGGCAACCGGGGACAACTTGATGATTCCTTTCGCAGAAATCGCTCACGACCTCCCTGCAAAAGAACCAGGAAACTCGGAGATGAAAGGAAGAGAACAGTTACACTACATTTCCAACAGGGTATTTCGCTTCCCTCCTCCGTGCTATGACTGAAAGACTTCCACATACTCGGGCTGATCACTATGGATGATGGTCGGCATTCGCCGAATCTTCCCCATTCCAGGTATTGTACGATCGAGTCGTGCATCCAATGAGGCCCACCTGATCCGAGAAATGTAACGTGCTCACTGACGTCAAGTGGTCCCGAACGTTGAACGTTGAACATGCGGGCAAGTCAGTGATTGATACGGTGGAGCAGCATCGTGATCTCTAATTCCATAAAGGCTGTGATCTAGTGGAGCCTCAGAAACTTGATACTCCAATATGCATTGGAGTCCTCAGGCTGCAACCAACCATCCACCCCAGAATTGTGTCAGGCCGCGAGAAACCCCAGTGTCGGGTATTGGCAAGTACGTAACCCAGACATCATCCTCACGACTCGTATGACTTTCTTCACACTGAAACGGAGTTGCGAGACATACCTCATTGCGCATATGCTTTGTCCTGTCCGACACTGGCGGAGCCGTTTAAGATGATAGGACAAAGTAGGGGTGACTGCAACCCACGATGTTTGCACATTTCAGTAACCACGCGATCGCCCATATCGACAAAGAACAACGATGAACCTTGAACGGTTGATTAGTATATTATGATGTTACCGCCTTCTTGAGCACCCTCAGCTCCGTGCCCACCCCGAACCACCTCGGCTTCCTGTCTACCCTGACTATCTTGGTTTTGGCCATGGTCGCCTTCATGTCAGCCTCCACTCTGAGGGGTCTCGCTCTCACGTCCACGCAATTTATCGAGGGTGCGGGACTGCTGATAGCGTGTTACGAGTCGTCTGAGGAACCTACGACAGCAATTAATTTAGCGACTTGAACATTATCGCGTCAACGTTTTACTACTCGCCCACTTACTTGTAGGTTTCGAAGGAGAGGTAGACTGGGGTGATCATCACGACAGCGACAATCGTGAGTGCCGATACACCCAGCACTAAAGGCAGAATGGTCACCGCGCCGATCGCTCTGTCACGGAGTAGTGTAGCGAGCCGATCCCAGTGTTGGACGTGCGGCAGCGCCGTGTCACCAATTGACATGAGACCTTCTTCCGAGAGCTCCTCGTCAATGGCTTTGATCAACTTGTCGAGCATATCAATCACGTCGGCTAATGCAATATTCAGCACTATTCAGCACTTCGCGTTGTCACACAGAAAGTCGAACACAACTAACCTCGGTTTGGGGTCTTGACTCGCCACGCTGGGGTGTCTGCCTCATCAACAAGGTTGCCGGATAGATGCAAATGCTTCAAGCTTCCGTATTGCAGCGTGTCGCGCGCATGCTCGCGTAGCATTTCTGAATCAATGTCATGTTCGCTTCGTTTCTCCAAATGGTATCACTGAATACCCACTATTCTGGGTCAGGATGCGCAACGCGCAGGCGGGTCCAAATATCGATGAAGGTGGTTTGGACGGCGAGTCTGGTGACATAGTTTGTACTCGAGCTGATCGCAACGTTTTCCCTTCCGTTGCTCGCGGCCCGCCCGGGGAAGGAGAGCTCGGTACAGTTGTACTGGTCGAAGCTATCAACGAATAACCGGCTGGCAACAGCATCTCGACTATCTCGGGTAAGCGATCCTTAATGGTAACTGCGCCGTGATCTAGAGACAGGGACTGGATTAGAGATTCATCCAGAAAGTGGGGGGACTGCATCCGTACCAGTCTGAGCCAGTGCAGACAGAATCGTCACGCCCGCTTTCTGAATCTTCCATTCAGGATTCCGCAGATGATCCAAACTCTTGGCAACGAGCTCCCGAGTCCATGGTCCATCCTGGTCTAGGGATACTTCAGCTAAGATGCATAAATATCTTTCTCCATTGTAGAGCCTACCGAAAGACCTGAAGATATCCAAACAGATCAGGCTAGTCCGGATCTCCTTGGGCTTTCCCCACCCTAACTTCGTTTTCAGGACTTCAGTGATGTCGTAGTCCTTAATCTTTTCCCTCAGGTCGGCTGGGTCGGACAGGTGAGCGGGGAAGGATCGTAGTGCACCATTGGCAGATTACCGTGTTGCATAATATCACCGAAGATCTGGAACCCTTCGACTTGGCCTACCGCGTCGTCGAAATAGTCCAGTCTTAACATGCCAACGATGTATTTCTGAAGGTCTTCGTTATCCTTGACTAACTCTTTCATATCGCCTGGTGTAACCCTTAGCGTTGCAGAATCCAAAATATTAAGATAGAACTCACTATAGTTCAAGCACGTAGCCAATGCATATGCGGCAAGCAGCGCGCTACGTCTACGCTGTAACAGATCAATGAAGACGTTCAAGACGCTGATTTCACTGAGATATGTGCGTATGACAGGAGCTATATGCTGGTGAGCTCAGGTCATAATTTTGCGAACGAATCATACTCTCGCATAACTTCAATACTGTCATGGTCGCAGCGGTGCGCTCGCGCGCCTTACCTGTCTCAATCGCCGTCTTTAGTTCCCCAATGAGCTTCCTCTGCGGTTCACTGAGATCCTCGGCATCTTATACAAGCATCAAAATTAGGAGTCGAGTAATGGTTTAACGCCACTCACCGAGACCGAACAGACGGCGCAGGATCTCATAGCCAGTAAGCTCATTACTATCCGAGGTGGTGCGGTTGTTGTTCGGATTCAAGCGAACCAAAGTACTGGCTATATTGGCTCGGAAGTTTGGGTTACGGAGACCAACACTAAGTTGCTCTGTGCCATTGATGAGGTGCTGGAAACGAAATCCGGAAATAAATTGAGTTCACCTTCTTCGTGTGGATCGTACAAGGCAAGCAATGCTTCAACAGCGAGCATACCGACAAGGTCCTCACGCTCTCCCGCCAGCTCTCGGAGCCTTGGCTTCAAAGCGGCGCACGCAATTCGTGCTTTAGACCCACTGGCGTCGACATCGTTGGTACAAGATAGCAAAGAGACTCACCCTCTTCAATTCGGGAGGGAGTTACCACGACCCGAAGACATGCAGTCAGATGATGAAGGTCTGAACGCAAAATAAGTTAGCTTTGTCCACAACAAGCACGGTAGCATTACCAGTGACATCCAGCATCCGCGCAAGTCTCGATTGACGAGGATGAGCGCCGAGGTGCCCGATAAGAATGCGCTGTAGTTCCTCTGGGCAAGCATCGACACGTGTACACAGTGGGGGAATAAGCACGACGCACCGCAGTTCACGAGACAATCCAAGCCATCCATCGCTTGAGCAAAATTTACTCCTGGTTTACTAATGATCTGGTCAAGAAGC
>JBBPQQ010000507.1:0-11536 GCA_038092595.1 Boletus subdepauperatus
TGCAGAGGTTAGAGAAAATGGTAAGAATGTCTTGTGTGTGTTCCTTCTTCACAGGCTTCAGTTCGTCACCATCTTCATGTTCATCCTCTGAGCTCACATCGTTGCCATTGCCTTGTGTAACAACACTTGACCCCCTTGATGCCAACTCAACAACTTCGTCATTACTGCCAAGTACCTCTGTGTCATCGAGGTCAGAGGTTGCCGAATGACAGGAATAATGAGTAGAGAATGAGGATTGACGAGAACGAGCATGGACAGGGGAAGAATAAGAACCAGCTGTGAACGAGGAACGATGACTCAAAGTGACAGAGGAGTGGCGGGAAGACCTTGATGTTTGACGTGTGCGCTGACACTTTCTTGATGGTGCATCCTGCATGCTCAACTGTCCTGCAGTTCCTTCAGCTGATTCTGACCTCCCAGCTGATGCTGAGTGTTTCTGTTTCCCTACCATCCTCTTCAAAGTCAGTTTCGGCGTTCTTGGCAGCCATGGCTTCGCCACTTTCCTTGATCATGGTGAAGTCCCCAAAGAGAGTGACTTGACTTTCTCAGTTGGTCACCACTCACATCTGGATTTTCAAATTGACATGAGGAACAGAGGTTTAGAGTAGGGCTTTTTTTTCTCTTTTATGATACTATTCCAAGCTTTATACAAGAGGTGTAATGGGACACATTGTAGACAGCACTATACACTACATACTCACTGGATGTAGTCACCCAACCAGTCCCAACCAGTTCATTGTGCAACCAGTTGCAACCAGTTGCAACTGTACATGCAACTGAATGCAACCGGTCATGCTCAGTTTTGGTTGCGGTCACAGAGTCAGTCCAAAATCCTAAGACCGGTCTTGGTCCAGTTGTTCCAAAAATGGTAACAAAAACCAGACCAAACCGGACTTTAAAATACTAATCAGGCTTGCCCTCAAATATTTGCAAAGCTGCCAGTTTGCCTTGGTATGTAAGCCTTTTCCCAGGTATATTAATGCCAGAGCTGGTCATCTGATTCTGATTATTCCATCTTTGCCAATATGTGATTATGTGGCTACTAAAGCCCTAGGGATTTCTGCCAAAGTGATTTCAAATGTTTTGCCTTGTGGGCTTTTATGGTTGACAGCAGCAAAGGGGAAACATCACAGAACTTAGTTACTAGGGGCATTCAACCATATAGCATGGAGATTGCTTGGCATGTATGATAGGGTAATTGGTCAGCAGTGGGAGCTCAATAATTCACTACTCCTCATTCAAGAAGAACTTGTATATTCAGGATTCAAGTGTGCCAGCATTCAGCCAATATGCATTTCTCCCCATAACATTGCCCATCTGTTACAATTTCCTTGCCTCCACCTGGGTTTATTCCATTGCACACTTATGTATGCTTACCTTGCAGCCTTCCACACTCCGTATAGGCAGTAAAGTCTCTTATTTTCTTTGCTTATCCTTCTGTTTACAATACCAGTTGCTATTATGTGGATGATAGTCTCTTTCTGTGGTGATCACACCTCTGCGATCACACATTCTTCCTTCATGTTCCTCTTTTAGACTATGCTTCCCTTTCAAGTAGTCACTCACCTGCAACTGCATCATTAATTCCTTCACTGCCACTAAGGCTATGTTTTTCTTTTAGGTTTCTCTCTTCTTGTGCTACAACACAGCTTGGTCTGTGCACCATCTCATTTCACTATATAAGTAGCCCATTTAAAGTCCCCATCTAGTTCTACACAATCCAGTGTTGCTACTTGGCCATCCAGCTAGTTTGCTTGTGAGCCACCTAGTCTGAGTCTCGTTGTCATTGGCTCACCATTGAGTCCAACCCCTCCTTACATGTCTTTGCACTACACTTGAGTGTGCACTGTGACTATGTTCTACACTCTAGTATAACACCATTGCTTTGGGTTTAAAGCTTGTTTATGCAAGACTAAGTGGTTAATGTGTGTTTACACCCATGACATTGCCCATTTTTACTGCATTAAAGAGTGTGGGCTGGTGGGTCAGAGGCCCATGGTCCCTTCTTTCTTCCCAACAGTCAGCTTCCTCAACTGCTCCATGCAATTGGCATGGCCTCTACCTGTAAGCACCACCCCCCTTCCAGTGAGTCAGATGGCACATATCCTACATATGGGAGAAAGCCAGCCAACCAAGGCACAATAAAAAATGTTAGATATCAGGTGGGTGCTGAGAACTGCTAGTGTTTAAGTGTTCAGAGGTTGGCTTTTTGGGCAGAGGTTATTTGTAGGCTATGGCATATTTGGCAGCACAAATGCCAGAAAAAGGGGATGGAGTGCTGGATGTACACACAGGCACTAGTTGGAAAACAAGTTACTGCTTAAGTGGTCCTGGAATTCAGAAGTATCAATATTTCAATAATAGACTATGTCAACCACTTCCCTTCCAGCTGCCTTTGAAGCTGCTAGTTCCATATGTCTGGCACAAATGCATGGATAGCTACACTGAGGGACATAAATCTTGTCTTACATATACCAAGCAATACATGCTCAATCTCCATTGGCATGTTTGCTGTGTGGTACTTTGAGGATGTATTACAGGTGAGGCCTTTGTACTTATACATCCAGAAATCACTAGAACTCCTCCATAGTATGCCGTGCCAGTCTTTGAGACATTGTTTCCCCCCCCAGCCATGATGAAAGCACCCAACCTCTCCTTTTCCAACTTGCTGAGTGGCATACACTGGCAAAGCTCCACCTTCATACAGAAGAAATACTCACACTCCTTCACCAGGCGCTGCATTGGATGAGTGACCAGTTACACAAGTTCAAGGAACAGACATATAGTAAGTTTAACATCTCAAAACTTCCTCAAGAAGCTACCCAAAGAAAGAGAAGGGAGGTCACGGGGGCAGAAGCAAGTACCCGCAAGCAGCTGTTGTGCTCAGGAAGATTACCAATCACTTTCAACTTGAACACATACAAGACCCATGCTTTAGGAATCTATAAAAGGATGATCAGGTCATATGGAACTACCAATTCATACAACACTCAAGTGGTACAGTAACCTCAAAGACCCTTTCCATACTAACCCCACACTGCCAGTCACTGTGGGAATATTGCTTAGCGTTGGTGGGGTTATAAATAGTATGCACGCTTGGCTATGGAATTGCTCCCTGGGTCATGTGATTCAGTTCACACACCATTGAGATATAACCATTTTAAAACAGCCATGTCATGAAAAGGACTTTTGAGCTTTTGAATTTACCAGGGTATTTGGATATTATTAGTACTTGATATGGCCTCCCTTTGCTTTAAGCACTGCCTGAACCCTCCTAGGCATACTCTCAATCAGTTTTTAACACTCCTCAACTGGTATCCTCTCCCACTCCATCTAAATCCTTTCCCACAACTCATAAATCCCATTAGGAGGGTTTTCATGCTCTACAAGCCTCCTTTTAAGCCATTCCCAGAGGTGTTCTATAGGGCCAAGGCCAGGAGACTGTGCAGGCCAACCTATAGCCTGCTCCTCTAGCCACTCCTTGACCTTCTTGCAAGTGTGCTTGGGATCATTGTCTTGCTAAAGGATGTACTCAGGAGAATTGAGACCATAATACTCCAGTGTTTGCTGGAGCTCACCCTTCAAAATCTGAAGGGAGAGGTCCCCATCCATCCTAACATCAATCTTGGAAAGCAAATCCAACTCCCTCCCAAGTCATACAGTCCCATATCATTAGAGAACCTCCTTCAAACTTGAGGATTCCATCTACCAGCCCATCACTAAGCCCCTCGCCTGACATTTTACAAGCCCATTTACGTCCATCTGACTATATTACCTTCTTCCAGTCCTCTACAGTCCAATCCTTGTGGGCATAAGCAAAGTCCAAATGAGCCTTGCAATGCCTAGCAGAAAGAATAGGGTATTTGGACTTGACCACAGCCTTCATACCAGATTTCTTCAAGTGTAAATGAACTGTACTGGCAGATAAAGGCTCATTGATGATGTTGGATAGAGATTTGGTCACTTGGACAGCATTTTCAACTCTGCCAGAGATGATAAGATGCTGGGCATGGTGAATATTGGCAGGGGAAAGCTTGGAAGGATGACCTCCAATAGCTCTGGGAAGAGTAGAACACTTCTTAGAGTGAAGTTTGGATATAGCAGAAGGGCTGACACCAGTTTTCTTGGCAATGGCTTCACCAGAGTGGCCAGCATCAAGCAAAGAAAGTATGGTGTTTTGCTAAGGGAGGAAGAGGGACTTAACCATGATAGAAGTTGAGAATCAAGAAGTATGTGGACTTTTTTAAACTCAGATATGCTATTTACATGTATATCCTTGTTTGTATTAAGAAACAACAACAAATAGTCAATGATTTGACTGAGATCCTAGTCATTATTTCAAAAGCTCAAAAACCCTTTCTGTGACATGGTTGTTTTAAAATGGTTGTATCTCAATGGCATGTGAACCGAATCACATGACCCAGGGTGCAATTCCATAGCTGAGCGTGCATACTATTTATAACCCCACCAAAGCTAAGTGAAATTCCCACAGTGACTGGCAGTGCAGGGTTAGTATGGAAAGGGTTTTTGAGGTGACTGTAGGTAACATTGACTCCACTGTGAGACAAGACTGATGACTGTGGTTACACACACTACACACACAAGGGTTAAAGAGCACATGGGTTGATTAAGAAATATTACAGCTGGTTCAACAAGAAAAACTATTCATAGAAGAACAATTTGCAAAGCAAGAGAGACAGGACACTTCCTTAGGCAACATTCACTATGATCAACTGATCTACCATCAGGGTTTTACTGGCCATGATTAGGGACAAAGGCATTTGTTCATGTCCATGCGGTTTAGTTCCAAACACCAACTTCCATAGGCTGGGATTTGTAAGAGATATCATGACAAGACTGACCCATGTGTGTGATTCACATATTACATGCCAACAATTTTGGCAGCACATCAACTCATCTACAAGTTTGGGAAGCCATTGAAGAGTCTCTTGTGTTGATGGTGGTGAGAGCATCAATTCTCAATAACTTTGTGTATGCTCACCTAATGTCTAGAATGCATTTATTGGGCAACTTTCTGGCCAGGGATTCAACATTTTCTCCATGCTTACTGTGAACATGTTGCATGAGTTCAAATTAGGCATACTGAAACATTTAATCAGAATTCTCTATGCAATATCCCCCCTTCATGTGGACAGTTTCAATGAACAGCAAGTTTGCTCTTTGTTGCCCGCCCTACCAACTAATGATTCTTTGCTCAGATTCAGGAGCTTTTCAGCAAAGGCAACTAGAGTTCCAGACAAGTAATCCAACCTGAGCTGCAGGGTGGGGGATGTCATATCAAGGCTACTGTAATCTCCTATCATATCCCAGAATTCGACTAAGTCCAACCCTGACCTTGAACTACCTTGGACTATTCAGTTCACCCTCAGTCCCCTAACCTCAGTTCCATCTTGGACTACTCAGTTCATCCTCAATCCCCTAACCTCAGTCCCACCTTAGATCACTCAGACCATTTGACTACTAGACTTAGTATAGCCTCATATGGACTACTCCATTTAGACTCAATCATCTTGTTACCTTTGTCATTTACTTACCCCCACTTGTATTAGGCTCACCCTTAGAATCCAGTGCATATGCCACTCAGACCTTTGGATACTGCCCCCAATTCATTCACCTCCAGATCTTGTACCTTGCTGCAGCTTGGATTAGTCTTACCCCCAAGCACACTACTTTCAGTCTTCAGACACCACTTTGTACTGTACTATATAAACTTGTTATGATCACTCCCTAGTGCCTAACATAATGGACTTACACTTTTCTTTTTGCTTCCCTTATCTTATCCCTTGTCTCGATTGATAAGATTCCTTTAGCCTCATAACAGCTACACTGCCTTTGCATCAGGCCTATACCTGCCCTTTACCTCATGCAATGCACAACTTCCATTTCACATCAGTGCTGTGCACTTCTATGCTTCTCATTTCATTTACCATATGCCTCATGTTAACCTTTCACTTTTCATTAAAGCAGTGCCTTCTTCTCGGCTGTGCTTGATGCACACCTCCTATGCATGTCTTTCATAAAGGCTGCACCTTCTCTTTCATTCTGCCACTGCTGTGTGGTTGCATCATGTCTTCCTTCCATTCCATGGCTATGCTTGATGCATACCCCTAATACATGTTACTTACATACTTACATAGCCTATGTTCGGACTAGTATCGGTAGATTCGGTACAATCATGTACAAATCCCATAGTAGTATTTAAAGGCCTAAGTCGCCACCAGAGAACTACAGTTTAGTTCTCTTGGTCTTTCCCTACAAAGCCATCAGACAACTCCTAATCCATTGCTAGTGCCTTGGATAGTCCCCCTTTGGTCTTTCAGCAGCTTGACCATAGTTCTATTGTCTCCATACAACACCTTCAACAGTCACTAGACGGTGACCTTGCCATCTAGTTGGGATTCCTTAAAGCACCATGACGGGCTTGTTGGATTGTTTCAAAACCTGTACATTGTAGCCTTAGTTCTTTAGTTCAAATATCATCATGTTCATCACATTCTCCTTGTGTCATCATCACTGTCTCTATATCTATGCCTTCAATCCCACTTGCCCTCTTGACTTCCACACCCAACCCTTTTGTCCTCTCTATTAAGTCAACCTCAGACTTGAAACCCCAATTGAACTGTACACTTGCCATCATCCTCTAGTCATAGACCACTATTGGATAGTCACCCCCAAGTTTACCCAACTTGTCCCCAAGCGCACTGAGTACCGACTCACCCTATCACCCCCAAACTCTCAGAGTTCCCCTGGACTGACTCAGTGCTGCTGAGCTGGTGCATCATTCTCTCACTTTCCTCTGATAGGTTTCAAACAACCTAGCCTGGTTCATTAGGCTTAGACTCTGGTTCAAAAGCTGTGAAACAGCAGCTAGCCATTATTAGGGGATGCTTCTGGCCCTAGCTCCAGATTGAATGGGTGACAGTGAATGCATTTGTGTGACACTGAGGTGGACCTGATGGCATTAGGCTCCTTTGAATCAGAGTGTTGGATAGGTATCTTGTACTCTACAATGATGGAGCCAAGATTGCACTGCCCTGCCTCCAACATGAATGAATTCGTGTGATAGTGAATGAAAAGATAAGCAATATACTTTGTATTTAAAGTACTAGCTAAGTGTACATTATTAGACTAGATCAAGTTCTTTAACAAATATAAACCTTGTCCTCCACATCATAGAGACCAGTGTTCATGAGTGACTGCATGACAAAGGATGACACTGGACCACAGTCATGACCATTCTAGATCCAGTTCCATACTTGTACATCAACTTGATCAGGCTTCACAGTATCATATGTAATTGTAAAGCACATAATATGTTTCCAATAGAAAGGTCCCTTCCAAATATTCTAGTTGTTTCATTGAATATTATAATGAGGGCAGGGAGCATTTGAGACATTTCCAGAAATTCACCTTCTAGGCAGAAATCCTGAACCTCTCTAATAGTTGAAGACAATGACAAATAAATGAACTCCTTTCAAGGCCACAAAGGAAACTGGAATGGACAGATCACCATGCAAAGTATGGAAAAGATAGTACTATTGAAACCTAGCCATGTTCACCTACAACACCTCATCAAGGAAACCAATGAGATGCAAAAGCTAGTCCTTTGAATCTGTGAAGTCTGTAAAGACAAAGGACTTAAATTGGATAAAAAGTTGATCTAAATCCTTTGCCTGCTAGTCTTTCAAGGAAAGAAAAATATCATGATGGAAAATGGACTCCTGGCATCTGCTGTCTGGAAAGATTTTCAGGATCTGTATGATAGCAGGAAAGGGAACATGGGTTTTGATTAAAGGGCTTCCACCACATGTTATATTAAAGCAGACCATATGGATAGATGTAACAATTACCTTATCATTGCTCTTAGACTGCATTGTAGTCTCTTTTGAAAGTTTGGTTTCCTGCTTGCCTACACCAAGCATTTCAAAATTGTTGATTATTGTTGCAAGTATGTTTAAGCTCTTCATCATGGATGGGGGTTCATTTTGGAGTGCATTGTCATATCCATGCCTGATCCCCCATCTTTCTCCAGTCCAATACTGATCTTACCTTCGTCTTGGACATCTGTTCTCACTGCCTCTTCCCTTCTGTTATACCTTATTTTCTTTTAGTTAGCTTCACTCTCTATTGCATACTTATGACCCTTCATTGGTACTATGTTATCCCACATGTCCTCCTTTGCCACCATTCCTCCTCCATATGCCTTCTCTATTCCCTGTCTCTATCCACATGTACTTCATACCTTTCCATATGCTTCTGCATACTTACATCCAATTCTGGATCTGATCATCATAGTATACAAGTCCTCTGTACTCCATCTTTGTACTTCAGTTCGTATATCAACCAAGTCTCCCATCCTCTCACTTGAAGTCCCCCTTCATGCTTCTCCGTTCACCTCTGCACCTCTATACCTCCAACCATTTGAAATCAAGGACAGTAACCTCAACAAGGGTGTGACACATAAGTCTATGCCAAGTCCTTATTAAGTCCCCACCCTCGTATCTCCATCGGACCTCCGGACCACCTCTGTAACTCATCTTCATCCCACTACCACTTCCTCTGTCAGGCTTGAGCCTGGAGGACCCAGACTTGACATGCATGGCCTGAGTCAGTGGCTCTCTCAAGGACCATTCTGGATACAGTCAGTGAACTATCTACATGTAGAACATTATATTGGATTTCTATTTGATATATCGTAAACTGTGTACTATTTACTTGGAGTAATATCCAAGTGCCACACTGTGTTGAAACTAATGGATATGGGTTCCTGAATAATATGATTCATAGACATTACAAATCATTCTAAAGGAATTACTCTCATACTAGATTAGGGGGTTACAAGAATAGCACCCTAATAATACTTTGCATATTTAAGAAGTACAATACTGACATGGCTATACAATGACTTCAAAAAGTATTACAACAAATAATCCAAAACCAGGGCATGAAGTGCCCCACAATCACCCATAGAATCCTCATTTCACTTTGGTTTATTTTCTGCAGATACTGCAGATAACACCTCGAAAAGTAGATAGGTGGCCAATCCAGATCCCCCCTCATGACATAGTCGTTCAATACCATCCTTGCTATCATCAGCAGTAGGAGGAGGTGGGAGTGTTGTAATGGGAAATTGGCCAGGTAATGGCTGTCGATGTGCATCATGATCTTTGCACTCAATATCATGTACTTGCTCAGTTGGATGACGGTCGTCACCATATATATTATCTGGATGAACTGGAATCCTAAACTCTCTGCCAGATCAGCGAGGAGCAGGCAGGACAGCCAGTGGAGGTGGTCACTGCTTCCTAGGAGCAAGTGGTTGCCTAACAGGCATAGGTGCCACAGGCAGCATTACTGGACATGAGTTTGGAGATGAAGGGCATGATGAAGGAGATGAATCCTCAACAAGAGGTACTGGAGCCCCAACGGCCAGTTCTGCAGGTATGTTAGTGGGAACTCATGTTGACCTTTTGATGGTCCTGTCACATTTGGGGAATTGTGCTTCCAAAAACTAGGGGTGAGTTTATCAGCCTGAACATCAGCTGAAAGGAAGACATATGCAGCACAGCCAGATACATGCAGGTGATCAACTCAAGGCTGCTTACTATGAAGTGCTTTATATGGTGTATGCCATTGAAGGCGTGACAAAGGTGTCCAATTGTAAATATAGGTGGCATGGGCAGTTGTGAATTCCCACCAGCTATCAGGTTAGCATGCCATTTTGTTGAGGTGCATGGGGGGCAGAGTTGTAGACTCAAATGCCCTCCTCCTTGTGCAGATCATCATATGCAGTGGATTTGCATTCTCCACCAAAGTCTGACACCCAACCTTGTACTGATGCTTGGAATTGCGTCTTCACCATCTGGAGGAACTGGTGAGTAGCTGTTATTGCTGCACTTTTTGTGTGCAACAGTATTGTCCAAGCCATAGAGATGAAATCATCTAAGAAGATAATCAAGTATTTGTACTTGTGGTATGACTTGGTTGGGAAGGACTTAATGTCCATGTGGATAAACTCAAAGGCACATTTGGCACATATGGAAGTAGGAGGGAAGGAGCATTAAGGTTGTTTGCCTTTGGCACAGCCAGGACAGACAATAGAGACATTATCCAGGATTGTAAAGTCCAGAAGTCCAAATGTATATTGTGTTGCTTGTTTGGCAGCCTCTTTTGAAGGATGTCTAAGACGGTGATGAACAGTTTTATAGTTGATTGTTCCAAGGGCACAGGAGTGGACAGGAGACACTTTTAAAGTGTACATATTCCAGCCTAGAAAACTGGTGGTAAATGCCAAGACCAGTTCAACTCTGAGGAAGAACTCCAAGAGCCAGAGCTACTTAGCAATGTTTGGGACTTGGCTTCACCGTGTGTGGTGCGCCCTTGTCTCAATAGTCCTCAGTGTCCCAAAATTGGTTGGGGGGTCAGAAAGGTCGGAGGTGTTCGGCTTAGCTGTAAGGCTTAACCAGCGAGTGATCAAGACAAGAGGATTGTCAAGAGGGGGATAAAGGGAAGGAGGGAATCTTAGTCAATTATTTGTCTGAAGTCTACTAGGCAACTCAGGTACACTTTATATACTGTATAGAAAGAGAGGAATACTGAAAAAACCTATAAGTGTTGAGCTGGGGCTATCCTGGATCTCAGCTCAGTGGCAGGACAGCCCCAAGCTGTGGCAGTGTCTCAGAACAAGCAATGACAGAATTAGTTCATATGGGGTTAAATGAGGTATGGGAATGGAAGGGGGTATTAAAAGTGTTAGACACTCGGAGGTGACATAACGAGCTTGGGTTGACTAGACCAAGTCAAAGTACTCAGTAGACACAGTAATGCTCAGAGGAGCTCAGTAACGCTCAGTAGAGCTCAGAATACATAAGTGAAAGTTCAGCATATGACAGTAAAATATACTAGTATGTTACCATCACCATATGTTACAGTGATGGTGTTTGTTTTTCCAGTCACTTTAGCTCCTGCTTGTAGCAGATGCCCAAGGGAAATAAGGTTAACCCCAGAGTTAGGTATGTGCCCAACATCATGCAGCTCTATGTCATGAGAGTGCTTATAGTCATTGATCCATCATAGCCAAATGGTCCCTTTTTCTTCCACAAAAATAGTTGAAGCAGCTGTTTGCACAGGCAGGTGCTCATCTTTACTAAACTTATGATCAGTCATAAAGGCATCTTTTCAAGATGTGAAGTGCATTGAAGCACCCAAGTCAAGTATCCAATGGTTTAATAATTCCTCACACCAGTGCACATACTTAGAGCAGTTGCAATGATTTTCATTGCTGTCAAGTCCAGGTCTGTAGAAAACTATAGTGTAGTCACTAAAGAAAAACTACAGTACTCGACGACCGAAATCATGCTTACGTAAGCTACTAAATATGAAACCCATACAAGATGAGTTTTCAACACTCCCCCTCAAGGAGTATGGGGAGAATCAAAAGGAATGTAGGTAAAAAACAAATAAATGTATACCTTTCTTATTCCAATGAGAATGAATGTTCAAATGAAATGTCCAT
>JBBPQQ010000508.1:0-11534 GCA_038092595.1 Boletus subdepauperatus
TTCAGTGCACACTGGGCCCAATGAAAGTGTCAGCCTAAACCTGTTAGTACACATGAGGTGGGGCCACTTTTGTGTTGACATATCTCTAGGTCCAGCTGTCCTCATGCTTCCATGAAAGGCTAATTTGCACCTGGGGAAAAGCTAGTGATCAATTTGCAAGTGAATCTTGGCATGGATATATGTATGCTGTCACAATGAGTTGATTCACATGGCCTGGTGCCTGTTGTTCTGTGTGGTTGAACAGATGCAAGTACTGGCGATGAAGAGCTTGGATGTCTATCTGTCAGCCTACCTCTTGAGCTACACGGCCTGGTGCCTGTTCTTCCATGTGGTTGAATGGATGCAAGTACTGGTGGTAAAGAGCCTGGATGGCTGTCTGTCAGCCTACCTCTTGAGCCTCAAGGCCTGGTGCCTGTTTTTCCATGTGGTTGAATGGATGCAACTACTGGCGATAAAGAGCTTGGATGGCTGTCTGTTGGCCTACCTCTTGAGCCTCAAGGCCTGGTGCCTGTTTTTCCATGTGGTTGAACGGATGCAAGTACTGGTGATAAAGAGCTTGGATGGCTGTCTGTCAGGCTACCTCTTGAAGTACAAGGCCTGGTGCCTGTTCTTCCATGTGGTTAAATGGATGCAAGTACTGGTGGTAAAGAGCCTGGATGGTTGTCTGTCAGGCTACCTCTTGAGGTACAAGGCCTGGTGCCTGTTTTTCCATGTGGTTGAATGGATGCAAGTATTGGCGATAAAGAGCCTGGATGGTTGTCTGTCAGCCTACCTCTTGAGCTAAGATCACAGAGAATGTATGAAGAGATATTGGACACCTTGACGGGCAACTTCAGAATGTCTGGTCAAACCTGAGCCAACCCATATGCCAGCTGGTCTGTTGCAACAGTCTTGGATGAACCAACACATTTCATCAGCCCCTGCAGAGCCCCTTGAGCCAATTACAAGCTGACCATAGCAGGGCTCCTTCGATGATGTGGAGCCAGGGCCGTTCTCGGACACTGGGCCCATTCAAGAATGTCCGGCAAAACCCGAGCAGGCGATCTGTAGGCCTGCCCGAAGGTCTCGGGTGAACCCCCGTAACCCTCATGGGGCCTGCAGTGTACCCTCGGCCTAATACGAGCCAGGGCCCAGGTGGGCCCACTCGAGAATGTCGTGCCAGGACCCCTCTCGGACACTGGGCCCCCTCAAGGATGTATGGGCCCACCTGACGGTCTTGGCTGAACCCCCCTATCCCTCACCAGGCCCTCAGGAGCTCCTCAGCCTAAGTACAAGCTGACCCTAGATGGGCCCCCTCAAAGGTTGTTGAACCTTCAGCCCACTCAAGCATGTCTGGCTAAGCCTGAGCTGAGGACCCATGGGCCCGCAGGACTGTCTTGGCCTAATTACAAGCCGACCCAAGGTGGGCCCCTCCAGGTTGTCGAGCAAGGGCCGTTCTTGGGCACTGGGCCCACTTGAGAATGTCCAGCCAAGCCAGAGAGGACCAAGTGTAGGCCCACCTGACAGTCTCGGGTGAACCCTGTAACCGGCACCGGGCCCTCTGGAGCCCCTCAGCCTAATTACAACCAGGCCTCAGACGGGCCTCCTCAAGGCTTTCGAGGACCTATCTTGAACCCTTGGCCCACTTGAGAACGTTTAGCCAAACCTGAGCTGAGGACCCATAGGCACACAGGACAGTCTCAGCCTAATTACAAGCTGATCCCAGGTGGGCCCCTCCAGGTTGTCGAGCAAGGGCCCTTCTCGGGCACTGGGCCCACCGGAGAATGTCCGGCCAAGCCAGAGAGGACCACGTGTGGGCCCTCCTGACAGTCTCGGGTGAACCCTGTACCCGGCGCCAGGCCCTCTGGAGCCCCTCGGCCTAATTACAACCGGGCCTCAGACAGGCCTCCTCGAGGCTTTCGAGGCAGGACCTATCTCAAACCCTCGGCCCACTCAAGAATGTCTGGCCCAACCTGAGCCGAGGACCCATGGGCCCGCAGGATAGTCTTGGCCTAAATAAAAGCCGACCCAGGTGGGCCCCTCAAGGCCGTCGAGGCAGGGTCCTTCTTGGGCACTGGGCCCCCTGGAGAATGTCCAGCCACGCCTGAGAGGACCAAGTGTAGGCCCACCCGACAGTCTCGGGTGAATCCTGTAACCAGCACCGGGCCCTCTGGAGCCCCTTGGCCTAATTACAACTGGACCTTTGAAACAACCCAAAAACCCGTCAAGGGTGCACTAGGGAATCGAAGATCAAAGTGTACTGACCAGCGACTAGCAATGGTCAGGAGCGTTCAAGTGGAGTTTAATGAGGTAGAAAACCAAGAGAACTAAACTGGAGTTCTCTGGCTGGGACTTGCGCCCTTATATACTACTGCTACTGTATGTACATGATTGTATCGGATCTACCGATGACTGTTCTAGAATATTCCGGATCCTAGTGGCATGAGGTAGAAGCGTGCATCAAGCACGGCCATGAAATGGAAAGGAAGTGGTGCATGAGGCAACCGCACGGCGGTGGCAGAATGGAAGGGAAGAAGAGAAGGCATAGTCATGCACTGCACGGAAATGAAGAGGGTGAGGAGTGCATGCGGCATGATGTGAAAAGAAAAGAGAAGCATGGAAGCAGCGTAGCTGTCATAAGTTAATCTGATAAGATAAGAAAAGAAAGAAAGGAAACGACTAAGTCCGTTAGAACGCTGTTAGGCGTATCGAGCCGTAACAACCTTAGATGGGGCCCCCTCGAGAATATCAAGCCAGGACTCTTCTCGGACACTGGGCCACTCGCATTGGCCCATCCGACAGTTTCGAGCGAACTGCTGTAAAACTCATCGGGCCCTCTCGAGCCCCTCGGCCTAAATACAACAACTCATATGGCCCTCTCAAGAATGCCCCTTCTGAGACACTAGACTTGCACAAGGATGTCAGGCCAAACCTGAGTGAAGGACGTTTGGGCCTTCCCGACAGCCTCGGGTGAACCCCTCTAGCCCTTATCGGGCCCTATAATGCCCCTCAGCCAAAGTCTAGGCCCATCCAAGGTGGGCCCCATCAGAAATGTCGAGCCAGGGCCCAGAGCCTCTCTGCTGATCTCGGGTGAACCGACTCAATACACAGGCCCTCATGACCCCTCTGGACCGGATTTTCACTCACCCAATTCAGGCCCACTGGATAATGTCAAGGCCTGAACCAAGCAGGAATCGGGCCAAACAGACACTGTATGTACAAAACTAACCCGACTGCATATGGGCCCTCCACACAACCTCGGGTATACTCCCACAAGTCCACCTCAGGCCCAATGGGTGCCCTTGGTCTGCACATAACCCCACCGGATATGGCCCCCCCAACAATATCAAGCCATCTCATTTGAACACAACATGGGCCTGGCCGTCCTAGTCGGACGACATACCCGGCCATACACAACCGGGCCCTGCCCTCCCTATCAGGCACCATACCCACACCTACACACCCCAGGCCTGCCTGGGGTCATCCGACCCGATCAGGCGATCTTCAAGCAGGCTCTGAGAGCCTCTCTGCCAAAAGTGACTACATGGGCTCAACAAGGCTCCAAGGCTCCAATTCTTCCCCCTCCACGTTTTCCTTGGTTGCTGGCTACCGCTGGCCACCTCAGCCAAGTTGTGTACATCAACATTCTCTTTCCAGATACCTCAGCAATGCGCCTGCATACACTTGTGATGGCGAGCACCAGAGGTTGGTGTATATCCCCAATTAGGTGCTACTAGCTAGTGTATGAGATCGAGATTACATTGCATTGTATTGTCTGTTGCTACAATTGGTTTCAATATAGTATGCTGCATCGTCACGAGAGATTATAATGTCGCATGATATTATGAAAATTTCAGTTTATTCGTATTCTAAGATAATCTCCACTGCTGTCAAGACAACCAAAACGAGCTGCCAATGAATATAATCTCTAATGTTCTCCAACAGACAATTATTCAGCCTCATAATATTTATGCAGTTTCTGTGATGACATTGCGGTGCACAAGCTAGCTAGAGTGCGCAACGCAACAATAGACAAAAGGAAGAAAGGCACCCACAGAGCAACGAACATGGCCAATCAACTGAGCCTTGCATGTCCAGACAGGGTGGATATTCATGCTCACTTTCATTTGTGACTCGACTGTGAAAGTTGGTCGGAAGTGTTGGAATTAATGATTCCGTATTTAGTACTATGTGCTTACCTAAGCATTGCTACATCACAGTTTACTTTCCTTTAGTCTTACTTCAGTGACATACTGAGTATTCTACAGGTTATGAGCCCTGACCTGAAGCTCCTCAGAAGCTGAACCAGCTCACTCACGAAATGGTTGAAGTCATCAAGTTGAAACCCAATGGTCAAAACTGGTCAGAATGGCATGAGTACACTCAAAAGTGTGCCGAGTTGCAGCGCGTAGCCAATTATCTCGTGGGAACCCCTATTACAGGAATTGCAAAATTATGAGACAGTTGTATATACACTCGTTGTGCTGTGTGATTGAATATATGCCTCGCCAGGCGCCTGCTGATTCTCATGTCTGCGGGCGTGATTATCTATGTGTATGAACCAACTCCCTTTCAGATATAGGTCTGATCAGAGGCGGTACATTATAATCGCACCATCAAAACTGATAACAGTATATTGCCGAACTAGAGCTACAGGCAATATACTGCTATATACATACTGTATACTCGTGCACTGTACATCCCAAACGTCCCCATAATGACATGAATACACAAAGTACAAACTACTGGCAACTGCCATAGAACATGACCACCGAGCACGAGACAGGTGCATAACCGAAAAGCGCCAACTTGAAGGACAAATCTTCTGATGCGATGACAAGCAAACCGACTGGAAAAAAACAACAGCTGCATGAGAACTTGAAGTGCAGACTTGGACTTGTGGCGCAATGGAAGAACTGCAGAATAAAATGAGCCTGAGGGGAAGAAGGCGCCACTGGCCAATGATCAGCACGCCTGAAATAAAAGATTTATCATCACATACGTTTACCAGCGGCTGCGCCTGGGCTTTTTCACGCGACTACCACTGCCACCTTCTGTATCACCGGTGTCATCAGCAATGGCAGGTCTCTTGCCCTTGGCTTTTGCAGACAATTTTCTGTGTCAGTTTGTGACCGGCGTAAGTGGTGCAGTGTCGCAGTCCTCTATTGGCAACAAGGGACTTTCTCCACGTAACTGGACTGGCACAGGGGTTTATGGAAGGGGGACAGCCTGAGTACTGGTATTGTTGTTGGAAACTGTCCCGGATGATGTGGCGGCAGTGTGGTGGGCTGGCATTTCTCCTACCGATAAAGAAGATCCTGCAGCAGCTGATGTAGAAGCATGACTCGAACTTGCTTGGGCTCTGACTTGCAATGGTGCAGCAAGTGCTGGATCCAGCACAGCAGACAGGCAGTCTTCGAGATGTTCAGTGGAGTCTTCCTTCATTTGGGCTTGGAGTAGCTCCATCGTACTTGAACCACTGGTGGAACTTCCCTCCGATTTAATGGTGTTATCTCCTTGGCCGTTTTCATTTCCAAACATTTCCCTGGAGGTTCGAGTCGTGATAGATTAAATGACATCTCCCATGCATATTACACCTACTTGTTCCACCACTTCAGTAGATCCTACCTCCACCTGGCGGGAGAGCTTTTGATGAAGTCGATAATACAGTTGTACATGATGAGATAGTTGAGGTTGCCATCAGACTCGCTCCACGACTCCTTCAAAGAGATTGCAAAGTGGGACTAAAAAGGGATTACAATCAGTGAACAAACACGTGAACAATATTAACATACCAGCACACAGATATATGTGATGTGCTCGGGTTCGATAGTGGTTACACCATTCAGGTCAGCATTGCATGACTGCTTCTTCTTCCCAGTGGTTTCCACTGCAAATGACGGACCCAAAAAAATATGGCGGGTGACCTAATTTATAAGTAATAGACTTAATGTCGTAGACAGACCAAAATGACTTACCCGGATGATAAAATAACTTCTGAAGAGTCCATGTGACATCTTCTTTGGTTGAAAGTTGTCCCAGGAAGAGTTCCACTCCAGAACAATGACGGAAAGTCTTGAGATTTCATTTCGATCTTGCCTGATGCAATATCTTGACGTGCCCTAAAAGCAAATAAAGGTAATGGGGGTGGTTCAGTCAAAAATATAGCTCACCGTTCAGGATTTTCATCATACACATGCAGCACATGAGCAGGACAAAGCCACCGAGCGAGAATTGGGTGGTTCAAACCCAGAACGGATTGGTCTTTGCCAACAATGATGGGAGGTTGAAGGGAACTTGGATCGTAGGGATTGGGTGCACAGTATTGAGCAAGCAATGGCTTGAGATCATTGAGATCGTTTGCATGGGTACTCTTGATGGCCCCGAGTATCTAGAACATAGAAACATCAGTATATGCACATATATGCAGTAAAGGCCTTGCCATGGACTGGATCTTGCTCAGTTCCTGAGCGCGATTTGGGTCTTCAACGATGGCCCTCAATCCAGGAGCGACTTGGAGAATCTTGTAATAGACACGACTCCTATATTCTTGTGCCTCCGGGGTGCTGCCAACGTCAATGCCCAACTAGTAGTAACAAAAGAAAAATGTCTTACATCCGGCAGAGAGACTCCTCACGGACACTGCTCGTGATCTCATCTTCATCAAGCTCACCAAGTTGGCTCAATTCATCTTTTTGGAGTAATTGCACAGTCTTGAACACTTGATCAATGTCACATGAGAGGTCGATGCAACGGGCGATGGTGCGCCCAAGTGAGGTATAGATGTTATCACCCTTTTTCTTCTTCTGGACGTCATGCGACCTATAAAATAGTAGTATTAAACATGATTTAAGCTCTGGAAATAAGTACTCACTTGTTGGAGGACTTTCCCTTGCTGTTTCCGTTGTCATTAGCATTGGGAGCCATTTCAGGAGTGATAGTGGACGAAGAAGTGACTTGGAGATGAGGGAGCGGAAATAGAGTTGGAGATTTAAATTCTCACACTAATCTACACGACTGCCCTACCATCCATCGACATCTCCCTTCCATTGCTCTGTGTTCAGTGTCAGCCTCAGCTTGCCTCAGATATTATGTAGAATGTGGGTGTCTTATTACTCTACTGTTTCTGGTTGTCTAACCATCATTTTTGGGCTGCAGATTGTATTTTCTTCATACTGTATCACATGTATAACAGTCGAGCTCATTTATCTATTGCGATGTATTCACAAACTACCCTCCCTCCCTCATAGACCCTCATAGATGATACGCGAGCTTGTCTGGGCTGTCAAAAGTCATTTCCAACTCGAAAACGACTCCATGCTCACATGGCAAGATGCGCAACTTATCAACAACTGCAATCCAGTCTTGCAAGGCCCCACAGGCGTCATGTTACTCCTGATAACCGTGACCACACTACATACTCTCGTTTACAACCAGGCCCTGTGCCAAATGTGATACCCGTTAACACCTCTGTATTGCATCCACAGGCAGACCAAATGTCCCGATGGGACTCAGATACTATGACAGTATGTGTTCATTCACTTTTTCTCACTACCTTATCATCCCACCGTCATGGTGGTCAATAGATTGAAAATATAGCAGGGCCATTTGATGCTCCTCTCGAAGAGGATATCCCTGTCTTTCAATCTCCTGAGCCGCTGCCTGTTGTCTCTACCCACCCCAAACGTTCCATTCGCTTACCAGCAAGATATCAGGACTATTTACCTACTGATGAAGGTTTACCACATGTCCTGTCGCTGCCTCCAAGCCCATCAAGCCAAGGCTCACGTCTGCCCTCGCCCAATCCTCCCTCTGTCAATCCCCCACCACTTATCGAATTCACAACACCATGTAATAGCATGGGTTTATTTCGTATCTATCCCACGAAACCATCCCTCAAACCAAAAGGTGATGGCAAACTTCATGCCGTCTTTGATGCACCAACACTAGAGGTGTCTGCAGAGCACCAAGAACTGGCGAGCACAGCTAACCGTGATGTTATCAAGTCGCCAATAACGCGCGAAAATCTCTGGTCAGCATTTAGCAGTCCCACCACAGGGCTCCTGATGTGCTGGCATTATACTGGGACTAACGAAAAATCTGGTGCCGAGTTGAATCGTTTATGGGAGTTTGTAACAGATCCTCAGTTTCAGCCGTCAGTTCAGGATAAATTCAATCATGATCGCAAGAAGAAAATCATTGAAAACTATCTTCGCAACAAATCCAATCTTTTCCAGGCCAATCATGGTTGGAAGACCTCGTCTGTCTCTATTCAATTACCACACGAAGGATCGAAATGGAAACTCGGCGAGCGCGATCCCTCCATTCCTTGACTTACCATACTGGGTGTCCATCATTGTGATATCACTGATGTTATCACTTCCATACTTCAGGATGAGGTTGCACTAACATTTCACGCAATGCCATTCCAGGAGTTTTGGCAGCCTGATCTTATGATTGACTCATTCCATTCTGTACACTCCCTTCCATGAGACCCTGATGACAACCTCAAGCATATGGTCATTCCAATTATGCTGTGGTCCGATGCCACCCACCTCGCGAATTTTGGTGATGCTTCCCTTTGGCCAGTCTACCTGTTTTTCGGCAACCAATCCAAGTATACCCACAGAAAACCAACAGCAGCTGCTTGCCATCATATTGCTTACATACCCAGTGTCCGTTGCCTGTCACCTGACTTTCATGATTGAGTATTGATCCCAAAACGATATTTAGTTACCCGACGACTTCCAGGATGAATATTCTCATACGTTTCAAAGAGCATCATCCAATGATGTCTACATGCACTGTAAATGGGAGCTTATGCAAGCAATATGGAGACTCTTGCTTGACGAGAAGTTCCAAAATGCATACCAATCAGGTCTAGTCATCAAGTTTCCAGATAAGATTGTGCATCGTGTCTTCATTCGGCTCTGAACACATACGGTGCAGATTACCCGGAAAAGTTTGTGCCACCTACTTATGTCACAACTGTCTAATCGTCACTTCTAGAATCCTAGTTGCTTGTATCAAATTTCTTGGTGTCTGTCTATGCCCTCAATGCTTGGCTGAGAAGGTAGCTGTGGAAAACATGGGTATGCCAGCCGATATGGAAATATGTAGGCTGCAAATTCAAGTCGATGACCAAATACACAAGAATAAGATCACAGAGGCTCGAAAACTAATCTTTCAGCATGGGGCGAGTCTGAATGGTGTCGGTGTCCAGAGTATCCTGGCAGAGGAGTCATTAGTTGCTGTAAATGTGCATCATTCATGCCTTCAAACTACATAGCTGACTCGTGTTGAATGACAGAATGCTTTTTCTGATCAAATCATGGACGAAGAATTCAACTTTTTTTCTGATGTTTGTAGTTGATCTCTTGCACGAGTTCAAGCTCAGGGTATGGAAGACTATTTTTACACATTTGATGCATATCTTGCATGCCACCGGAGGAACTGTGATCATTCAGCTTAATTACAGGTGAGCTGATTTGTTTTGTACTAATCAGTTGGGTAATTTTGATACAGATACTGGCGTATCTCAACTTTCGGATGTGGTACAATCCGACGGTTCCACAAGAATGCATCAGCCATGAAGCGTCTCACTGCACGAGATTTTGAGGACTTGCTTCAGGTGAGTCCTTTCTACAGCCCTTAGCATTATTAACTAACATGTCTAGTGTACTCTGCCCGTTTTTGAGGGTCTCCTTCCTGGTCAACACAACGACATCATTCTGGACCTTATTTTTGACCTGGCAACGTGGCATGCTTTTGCATTTGTTTGACTTAGCAACCATATACCTTGGCGGGTCAACACGGAAGTTTCAGCGCACGACATGCAAGTACTACCGAACAACTGAACTTCCTCAGGAACATACAGCTCATGGTCGTCGGACAGCCACATTATCAGCAAAGAAAGGTCGCACGGCTTGGATCACCTCGTCTCCCAAAGAAAAGAAGCTCAATCTTTCAACATACAAGTTCCACACGCTTGGTGACTATCCAGACACAATACGTCGCTTTGGAACCACAGACAATTACACTACACAACTAGTATGTAGCTTTCCACATTCTCTTTTGGTATTCACTAGTTATACTAGGGTGAGCTTGAACACCGTCGTGTCAAGCAGCGCTTCCTGCGGTCAGGAAAGAAGAAAGAACAGATGGTCAAGAGTATTGCAAATCAGGAAGCTATTGAACGATTCGTTCGCATGGTCGACAATGTGCGACAGAAATTCTGTCGAGAAGACAACCCACAGCTTCGACGTGCTCGCACTTCACCTCAGGACCATTACTCCATTGCCCAGTCCTCTCGTGTCAGTAAGGATCTCATAGCATGGTTGGGTGCGAGAAGAGACGATCCTGCTTTCCAAGTATGGCAAAAACGTTTGCTACAACAGTGTACTAACTAAATTTTACAGGACTTTCTGCCGAGGCTGAAAGACCACCTACTTGCATCAGCAAACCAGCCCTCAACTGGCCAGAGTTCCCATTCTTCCAGCTCTCCCAGCAAGGTACCTAACTGGTCAGGCTGTCCCAGCCTCCTCCCAGACCGTTCCAGCTCCTCCCAGACTGTCCCAGATGATGTAAGCAAGGCCAAATACAATTAAAAGTTTATATTTGTTATTTGTTATTGTTATTTACTACTGTCTTACCTTATCTTATGTTATCTTATTTGATTATATTTACTTAGGATATATGATAATGCTGATTCTATAAACACAACTTAACACTAGGTACCCAACCATCACACTAACCACATGGTACTATGGTTAACCTTAAGCATCAGACAGAGTGTAATATATTCAAAGTCCTATGACCATCCTTAACAGTTATCGTAGATACGATACAAATATGTACAAACATCATGTAGTAGTATATAAGGGCGCAAGTCCCAGCCAGAGAACTCTAGTTTAGTTCTCTTGGTTTTCCCCCACCTCAGCTAGTGAGAACATCTCCGCAACTGATTGCAAGTGCCTTCGGTGCGTCTCCCTTTCGACTTCGATTCCCTAGAGCCCCAGTTGATGCTGAGGCCTTTTGGGTTTAAACTAGAGTTTTCTGGCTGGGACTTGCGCCCTTATATACTACTACATGATGTTTGTACATATTTGTATCGTATCTACGATAACTGTTCTAGAATGTTCCGGATCCTAGTAGCATGAGGTAGAAGTGTGCATCAAGCACGGCCATGAAATGGAAACGGAGTGATGCATGAGGCAACCACACGGCGGTGGCAGAATGGAAGAAGAGAAGCAGGCATAGCCATGCACTGCACGGAGATGACGAGGGTGAGGAGTGCATGCGGCATGATGTGAAAAGAAAAGAGAAGCATAAGGACAGCGTGGCTGTCATAAGTTAATCTGATAAGATAGAGAAAGAGAAAGAAAACGACTAAGTCCGTTAGGATGCTTGTTAGGCGTACCGAGCCGCAACACCCAGTGGAAGAAGGGAAGGGGGGAGGTTCTTATGATCCTGCCTCCTCAACCCCCTCTTTATTGCCCCCCTCCTCCTCACTTCTTATCACTTCTCTTTTTTTCTCACCCCCCTCCTTCTTCTCA
>JBBPQQ010000509.1:0-11526 GCA_038092595.1 Boletus subdepauperatus
AGGTTGGCTGTGGCAGAGAAGGCATGGGAACTGCCAAGTGAGATTGAGGATGGGGGGGCTTGACAGGAAGCTTTTTTGCTGCGACCACAGGTAGCTTATGAGAGAGGAGAGAATCAGCTCCCAAGTGAGACCATGGAGGACGAGAAGACTTAGTAGGATCCTTGTCCACTGGGGCCAACAGAGGGGCGAGAATGCCATCAGCCTCACCATTATCTGCTTGCTGTTCCTGTCCACTGTGCTGCTGTGGGGGTTCAGGACAAACAGTGTCATCATCCTCCATATCCTCTACAATCTTACGAGCTGCCTGGTGCCGCTTCTTCTATGGAGGATTCATACCATCTTTGTCCTGGCCTGATCCTGTTTGCACATGAGCATTCTCCTCATCAGTCTCCTGGTCACTCTCCTTATCCCTTGCCTTGCAACGAGATCATCTTCCTGCCATGATTTGTTTGCCCTTCAAGCAGTGCTGGACTCGAGCCAAGATTTTTCCGCCTGCTGTGACGACCAAGGGGATCTTCTTCCATTTGGCATGCAAAGGCCGGAGAACTTGATGCTCTGTGAAGTGAAGTCATGGAGTGACTGAGAAATGCTCCAACCATGCACAATATGTTGCAATACCTTGATCCCAAGGCACAATGTCGACCTCTTCAACTACCCTTAACCCTGCCTCCGAGTTCTTGACATATGCCTCCACCATCTCTTGGATTTCTTTCAACCTGAGGGCATGACCATTGCAGTCAATGCCAGGAACAGCGGCATTAGTTAACAAGGGAGACCTTGAGCTCTATGGCATGCTCCAACCAGTGTACCCAAGAAAATGTGTCCACCTTCTTTTGGAGGTTGGAAACACCCTGCATCTGCAAGCACATCACCAAAAGCCCACACTACATGAAATTATGGTGGGCGGACCTAACTTCTTAATGAGGATTTGACTAAGGCTTTTGTGGGCACTGTCACCGGTCAATGTATCCAATTTGATTGGCTTCAGACAGCACTGCCCTTGCACTTCATCTCCAAAAAGTCCATATGCAGCAGGACGAAGGGAACTCTGCGACAACTTGGTTGCTCTATTGGACAATCAGCATCACAGTTCACAAATGATCTACAAATTAAATCTTACTTGAAACATGTTTTGAGCATGTTGAGCACATCTTTTTCAGGGACACAGAGATTTTGCAGAATGAAGTGGGCACAGGTGCTACCTCCAAAGAATGCTGCACCTTTTCAGCCATCATCATTGGGGCCAGTATAAAGCACTGCTCCAATGACCTCGATATCTTCTGTGTTACTATAGGCCACTGCCTGTTGTCCATCATGTTAGCTTAGTTGCCCACATCCATACAATACGCAGATCTATGCTTACAAGTGCAAAGAATTGTTTGCCTGCATTTTTCACCCACTGGGCTGCTGTTTCCTGCATGAACTCTTCATCCATCCTGATCTTGAGAGACTTGCACAACACCGCCTGTTCTTCCTCATTAGATGGATCGCATTCTTCTGCTTTCCACTTCTTGTACAACTCTGAGACATGTCTCATTCATGCATCCTTGGATTCTGTCATGATGATCAGAGTCAGGCAACCTGACGAGGATGAACATACATACCTTCCTTTGTCTTGGGCTCATTCTTCAAGACCCAGCTTGATACATGTTGCTTAAGCTCGAACCACATGCTTTTTGAGTAACAGTACCTGCTTCCAACAGTACACTTCTCATCAACCTTTGCAACTCTTTCACCAACGTTTCTATGTGTCCAATGATGTCTAAGCCCAATTCATGGCACCGACTGCACTCTTGTGCAGTCATTGGACCCCACTTGTTGACCCACAGATCCTGATAGAGGCGATCTTCAATATCTTCATCCTCCTGGGTAACACAAGACCCTTCTTGACCTCCATCATCATCATCTTCTTCACCCCCCCCTTGCTGCTCTGCATCACCATCTGGGACATACTCATTATTTTCATCGATCACCCACCATTTTTGTTTCTCAAAGAAATGATCAGGGGCCTTATCCATTGAGTCCTAACAACATAATTAGAAATAATCCACCATTCGAAAATGAGTCTCATACCTCGGGCCAATCAAGCACTTTTTCAGGAGACAAGTCAGGGGGTGGGAATGATGGAGGAAGAGGCAAGTCAGCTAGTGATGCTGTGGCATTACAGGGTGTGCATGGCATCGGATGTCCAGGGTTGTCAACTACTAGGTCTGCATGCTTACAACAATGGATTAGTTTAACCCACTAGCCATAGCATGTATGATTTACCTTAGTCTGATTGGGGGGTGGAACTGGCTCCTGTCTGACCTGGTTGTCATCGACATCCTTTGCAGCCTGAGCTATATATTCATTCCTTTCCTTGATGATTTTGCCTGCTTTATCAGGCAACAATTAAACCTCTTCCATATTTGTAGTTGATAGTTTCCAGTTCTTCCCCACCTGAGTGGCATGTGAGTTCCCCTTCTTAGGAATTTCATCAGCTTCCTGTGGCAACAATTGATCCTCTTCCACATTTGCATTGAATACTCCAGTAGATATTGTGGTGATCAGTGGGACATCATTCATCTAGACAATTGCTTAAAACTCATCATGCTAGATAGTGTCAACACTTACAACTGTAGGTTTGCGCATGAAGGACTGAAGCACTTTCTCTGCCTCTCCTGCTTCCATATCCGGGGACACAAGTGACTTTCTTCTTCAATAATTGGATTTGCTGTAACCAGAGCCTTCTCTGGCCATCTGGTGGTCTTTTTGAGTGTTGTGTTAAATAGGCCATGCATCTCAACAATGACAATATTCATACCTTCCTAACCTTGTGTGTTTTTGCCCCTCAAGGGGGGCCTACTTTCATTGGTGGTAGTGCTTGATCTCTGTCATCTGTCCTCACCATTAGGATAGAAGGCACATTAATACACAGCATGAACTTACTCTGAGCAGGGAGAGAGGGGGCAGGATCTCCCGCTTCTTGCTGTGCCTTGGCCACCTTGCAAGTCAGGAGTACCATCAGAACCTACAGTATGTGATTGTGAAAAGGTGACATCTAAATGAAAAATATTGGGGCAAGGGACCAATAGAGGGTAGGGAACACAATGATGACGCTGTTGTTCTGCTGATCATCCACAAATGAATCACTTCATTGGAGATGAAGCGACTTCAAGTTGACTCACATCAATTTGAAGTAAACTCCCCCTCAAACACACGTTCAAATTGGCAACCCTAACAATATGATAAGGAGTTGTAAAATACCTTGATGGTGAGGAAAGGTGCACTGCAAAAATGAATATGAGCAAACAGGTGACACCTCCATTTGCTCCACACCTAGTTGATGATGATGGCACCATCTCAGTGTGGTAGGAATGTTGAGGGCCTCGACTCCAGGAAGAACGAAGGGGGTGGATCTTGAGGTAAATGAGTGTCTGTGTCCCACAAAAGGTTAGCATGAGTGAGAAGCCGATATTTGCATTTGCAATGCACCTAGTTGAAACTGATGGCTCTAAATGTGTTGGTACTTGTGAAAACAGTGGGTAGTGGCTTGGGGGTTGTTCAGCAAATGTGCTACATGGACCAGGGAAAGTTTTTACCTTGGGAGTGAGTGTGAGTGAGGAGATTGGATAGTGTCATTTCTGAAAGTGTTCAGCAATAGGGTATGATGTAAAGGAGGGCTTACTATCCCTTGGTCCTTGGAAAAAACCCTTTGGAGAGGCCATTGGCTGTGCAGCCATGTCTAAGGAGCAGCCCAACAATGAAATGTTTCGTTGTTGGGTGGACTTCAGACAACATGTGTTGTCTGAAACTATCTAAAGTCCCAACTCACATTGAGACAATGGAGGAGTAGCGAAAAGGTGACAAGCAAAAGGGCCAGGCAGAAGGCAGGGAGACGAAGTAGCTGGAGGCGGGGTGATGGTGGCAACAGAAGAGAAGTTGAACAATGGTAAAATTGTGGAACGTGCTGGGCTTCCCTTGCAAAGTGTAAATTTGTACTCCACATCATTAAGCAAGGGTGACAGCAAGCTATATTAGTGTAGTTAGTGCAGACGATGCCCTTACTATAATTGGTGTTTGCACCACATGTGCCACAGCAGAGTCTACACCAGCATCACTCTCTGGTGAGCGGAACTTCAATTGACTTCGTGCCTTTCTTATTTCCCATCTTCCAACACATGTCATTGCATCCCATGTTTTCGCCCCTCTGCCTCATCTAACCACTGTCTCAATGTGAGTTGAGACTTTGGATAGTTCCAGATGACGTGCGTCATCTGAAGTCCACCCATCAATGAAACATTTTGTTGTTGGACATTAGGCATGGCTGTGCAGCCAAACACCTCCCAGCAGGTTTTTTCCAAGGATTCAGAACAGTAAGTTGCATCCACATCGTTCTCTGTTGCTGAATGCTTGCAGAATTAACACATTGCAACCTCCTCACTCACTCACTCAGTAAGTTTCTCGCTCGTCACTATGTAGAACATCTGACACCATGTCACAGTATAGCTTTGTTTGCCAGGTGAGTAGCCCAACCACATGCTTCACAGAAATCTATCAACGAACATAGTAGATCCAAAGTCCTCAAGTCCTCTTGCTTTCAACACTGGTGGTCTCTAGTTCATCAGTTCTCACATCTGCCTTTCCCAGTTGTATTCCTGTGCCACCACTGCCCAATCCTGTTGCACTCCCAATGCAAGTTGGGAGTTGTGGTGCTTTCAGGCCAACATGAGTCAACTGAAGGTGCATCCATGACAAAGTGCTTCATTGTTGGATTTTTCTGGTCTGAGACCTGACTGTGTGGTCGGCTACAGGCAGCATGGGCTACTTGGCCCCCCCTGGGTTCGTATTGAAGCAATCTTTGTATAGGTTGAGCTGTCATTGATATCACCCTCAAAACAAAAAGTATGTTAACAGGTCCTGAACAAAGGACTACTTGTTGACATAAGTGCAGGATGCCACCCCCTTTGGAAGCATTGATCAACTTTACCCTCCCGGATGAGCCTTCATTGGATAAAGTGAAGGCAAGGTTTCCTGTGATCAGGAAACCATTGAATGGTAAGTGGCTTCTATTCTTTTTTTCTTAGAGTGTACCACTAAAGAGCTTTATCTTAGGACTATGGTCAGCTTTTGATGCCAAGGTCATTACATATTCTGGGGAATATGCAATATCATCCCCCAACATGAACTTCGTGCCATCCTATATCTTCGGCGAGGCAAAGCTCTGTGCACACAAGGACAGCCAATGGGGTTACCTTGACCCTTTCCAGACCCCACAGGGGTGGTCTAAAGAGTTTGCTTGGGTGCCACTTATCCCCTGCAAAGGTAAACTCGTTTAATTGTTGCACTATGATAAATCTGATGGCATTGTAGACAACATAGACATTTGCGAGGAGGGTGTAATCGGGGGATCCGACAGGCGTGTAGTAGGCATGCTCAAGGATAACGAAAACGAGCTCTGGCGGAAGATGTGACATACGTAGTGGCAGATTTGAGGATCTTGGCCCTAGGATGTTCTGTAACCAGTATGATGTTAGTGGTTTAATGTTAGGAAAACGGGAGGCCAGCACCGTGACTGCGACGCGAAGCCCAGCCTGACTCCGAGCAGACAAATATAGCCTCCGGCTTAGACTGCCCGCGCGTCTTGGCAAGAAGTTCTCATCGATCCACCAGTCCAATCGTCCAAGTTCAGGGCCTTGGAATTGGTTGACCTACTAGTACGATTCGGCCGTCCTCGAGCTATTTTAGCGGTCACCAGGCAGACTGAATTCGTCTACGAACATAGCAACTTCAAGTTGAGTGTGTCCCCACGTACGTCGGTTCTGTCTTTCTGAAACTGTTGGGTGTCAAACCCAACGACAGGACCTCCCAAACTCCGGTATGAAGAACCCATGGAAATGGGCGGTCCTTGCTCAGCCAAATTCTGATGTTCTCATCCATTTCATGACCGTGACCTTTTTGTAAGTTTGGTAACGTATCTATAGGTCCACTAACTCCCTCATCGTTGCTGTGCCGACCTCGACGACTTCTCCGGGCCACTCGCCTTTTATTATAATATGAAGCCATGAGATAGTTCTTTTCGGTCGCCTCGTCCGATATAAACCCACGACAGCGAGCTAACGCCTTTCCCCCAAATTTTCTATTTGTTCTCTATTGACACGATGGCTTCTCTGGAAGGGCCTGTTGGGATCGGCGCATTGGTCGATGCTGTCATGTTAGGCTGCGCCCTCGTGCAGTCGTGTGTGTACTACAAGAACTCCAGAGGCGACATGTGGTTGTCAAAGGTTCTGGTGAGTCTTTTGCGTCCCTAGGACACCGATCGATCGCTGGTGTGCAAAGAGCTGACGGAGATCCATAAGGTGTCACTTGTTCTGTTAGTAAACGTCGCCTCCGATCTCGGGGGGATTAGTCTCTGATTGGGCGATCTGAATACTAGGTTTCTCCTACTCTCGCACCTCGGTTGTATGGTTGCTTGGCTTTGGGCAAGCACCGAAGGAAACGCCGAGGACGGATCCTTACCCGATTATGCCGCCATTCTCTTCGGTGTTTCTAGTGTCTGTGGCGCTATCATTTTATTTCTCGAACGAGTAAGTCGCCACCCTCCCCGCCTCTCTTCGTGTTGACCGAAAACCTGTCAGTGTTTCTTTTCCCTTCGTATCATGAAAGCATCCAACAATCACCTGTTGGCATTTATATTCTTCGTTTCCTGTATTTTCTCGTTCACGGCTGCCTTGGGGGGAGCTTGTGTATTCTTTACGAACGCGCCTGCCGATCTGACGAGTCAGCTGAGCAGTACTTGGATATTCCCTCTTGTAATCATCTCTGGACTGGTCTGTGATCTGGCGATCAACGCCGTGACTGCGTTTTATCTCAGATCTCAGACGGAAGTAGCAGAGTGCGCGGTTCTCCTCTTAATGGACGCACATCGATTGATCGTCTACACAGTGCCCTGGGATGTGTCGCCCGTCTGCTCCTCTTGGTGGCCGGTCAGTCTTCTCCATAGTGCTTTTCCCTAAACTAACCCGATCCGCCGCAGAAACGAGCGCTGTGACAAGGTGTGTTACATATATCACCGAGCATGTAGGGTTTAAAACGAGCCGATTCCCCTCACCAGCTTATTTGGCGTCGCCGCCGTTTTCGTCGTGAGTACCCGCTTTCCTCTTTGAAAATGTCTGTCCTGACCTTGTCGCAGTATTGGTTGACAAAAACGAACTGTAAGTTCTCCGTTGGTCTGTGAACGTGTAAGCTGAATCCGAACCCACGCCAAGTTGCGTGGGTTGGTCTGCTCGTACTCATGCCTGGAGGTGGGTACTTTACTCGACCCTTTGTAACGGTAGATACTAACCATTTGACGTCAAACCCAGTGTTCGCAAACACCCTCCTTGCCGCGTCAGTCAACCTCTCCCGGGTCACGTAGCCTCACGACTGATCTTTCCCCCCGCATTCTGCAATAGACTCAATGCTCGCGGGAAACTATTTGCTGACATCGAACATCAACGGACGTGCAAGATCCCCGATGAGCTCATCGATAAGCGCGTCAAGAAAGTGGGTGCATTGCCGTTACCACCATGGGTTTGTATAACTGATACGTTCTGCCAGCCGCCAATCATCATCGCGATCTCCAAGAAAGTGGAGAAGCACTCTGAAAAAAGCCCCGTGTAGGGGAACGAACCTAAACGTTCCGAAGGAGACGTTCAAGTTAAATGGACAGGATTTCAGATTTGTGCCTTGTTGCCTTGTTGTGTAAGATGGTGAAGGTGCTGCAATTTTTTTTTGTTCGCTTTCTTTCCTGTGCTCCGGGAGCAAATCCACTCCATTGCTAAACGGTATACCCTGGTACGAGAGGCGTGTCATGCCCTATCACTTTCCTTACCTTGTAACACGGACCCCTGGTATCTTGATTCCGCAGTGACAACTTATGAAATTAAATTTCGTCGAATGAGATGGTGTTGAAGCTTGAGTCGAGGGTTGATGACTCTATAGCAGTAAAGTCTGCATCTCAAACCTGAACTCAGCAAGTGCGCAGAGAATTTTAAAAAATGTCCATGTAAATAGGGTATGCTCTATTCACGAACAGGTGCTGGCTCCTTTTTAGCTAACGCATGCAAATCTTGTTCTGTCATGGGACACAAAGTCAGACGGGACGAGGTACAGCGGTGACAGCAGAGGCACTTACGCATCCCCCACACATGATTTCTCAGATCAAGGAATTCTGTGGGACAGAATTCTCAGGGATGGCGACACACCTCCAATAAGAACATACCTATATGGAGGCCGTCATACAGCTTTTTCCCTTCTGCACGAACCCGGGACAGGTCGTCTTTACTGGCGGAGCTGTGGGACAGCGCCTTCAAGTCCTTTTCCACCGCTTCAATTCTCCGCACTTGTGCGGTCACCTGTAGGAGACCCAAGTACATGAACATGAGGAGGACCGTCGATGCACTAGCACCATACCTTGGCAGTACTAGCTTGTAGTTCTTCGACGCTGGCCTGCAGCGTTGCAGAGGCTGCCTTGTATTCGTCGAGAAGGTGGTACGCAGCATATGCCGACGCGAGCGAGAAACCAAACAAGAAACCGATGATCCTACACCACACCAGACAGTATCAGCACACACAAGACCGATGGAGCCAGGAACGCGAAACCCGAACCCGCCACGGAACCCGCCGACGGGTTTCTTTGGACTGGAGACTGTTCCGAGGTTTGGCGACGGTGTAGCGTCGTTGCGGAGGATGGGCGAGGTGGAGAGGAGCCTCGCCGTGCTTGAGCTCGTGCGCTGGCCGAGGCTTCGTGCGAGCGGGAGGTAGGCCATCGTGGTCGTTGTAGTGTGGTGGCTCGGCGTTCGCCGGGCCCACAAATTTAAAGTCGCGTTCAAGCTACAAATAGATTCCAAGTAAACCACCACCGCGACCTGGATGGACGATGCCTCCAAAACGAAAGAACGACGACGCTGGTGAACCCAGCGCGCGAGAGCGCAAGAAACTCAAGATGGCCGATGCACGCACGATATCAGTCCAAGAAACATCCGGAAGTGGATCTACCCCCACAAACAACCAGGGGAACGCTGTAGCGTCATCTTCTAAGGCTCCTTCCAAGACCGCCATTCAGTTTGACTGTACGTACTCCCAAACTCCGTTCTATCGTAGTCCGACGTCAATGGTGCATATAGCCATGCAGGGTTTGCCAGCTTCTATAGACGTGGAGAGGTTCACAGAGGTACGTCCGTGCCACCCTTTAATATCGCGGTTACCAATGGCCGTCTAGGCGCGTGCATACGAGATCGATGCAATGCAAAAGGCAATAAAGACAGCTGGGCATGTCACCAGGGTACTCTTGATAGTAGTTTCTTGACAATGTTTTCTAGTGAAAGCTCGAGGCATCGCGCGTGGCAGACCCTGCCCAGACACCTTCGTCGTAGGGCGGCTAGCCACGATGTTCGACGCGTCCCTGTGCGCCTGCGAGACAAGTCGCGGGCAGAGGTAAGTCTATCTTGACCTTTGGTACCGCATATATGCACCTTCCTACAGATGGACGCCAATAAACGTCGACTCCTCGGTCGACCCAAACGAGGCAAAGCGAATCAAATCACACGGACCGAGGCTTTCTTGAAACGCCAGCGTGAGTATTGTTGGGCTCCATCCTCTTGCATGCTGAACCGTCGAACGCGATTCAAGGTGACAAATCATGGCTTGAGACACATATATGGCATGCTAAACGGGCCAGGATGCAGAATATGTGGGGGTATCGACTTGTATGTCTTGAGCAACCCTTATATGCGCGCCAGTTGATGAATTCTACCCTCAGGCTGTGACCCCTACCGAAAAGGCTTTCCGACCGTCGCACCGCGCATCGATGCATGGCTCTATCTTACACGACGCGTCTTATTATGCGACGATAGAGCTCAAAGGACCACAACTGCTCCTCTTCGCAGCGCTGGAACAATGCTGCGATCCTCAAGTTTCGTCAATGAAGCGGTTTGTGATATATATCTGACTCGTTCCCCGTAATTGAAACTTATTGCAGCCGTATGACGGGTGGTCGCGCCTGCGAGACTCATGTGTACAAACACGCGAGTTATCCACTCGCCCTGCTAGGTCCTATGACGATCATATGGCAGCCATTATCTTCTGAGGGCAGCTCGTCCGACACCCATGAACCTCCCGCACAACCGGGGAAAGGTAAAGGTAAAGCAAAGGGCAAGGGCAAGGGCAAGGAAAAGCAGACGGACGACAGCGCATCACCTGAACCTAGTAACGGTCCACGGGTCATCTGGATCCGTTTTCATCCAGCTATCTTTGAAGACGTTTTCGAATCACTGCGAGCTTCGGCTTCGTACGTCCTGGAACAGAGCAAGAAGAAAGAACCACAGGTGCACGCGGAGATCGAGATCGCCGATCTTAGAGGGTGCATCAATGCTTTCGAGATTATGGGACCCAAGTCAAGCCAGGTCATCAAAGGGGCTTTATCCCCTGTTGGGAACGACGACAGGAAGGACGTCAAGAAGGTTTGGGAATTTTGACTGAACACGCTACCATAACCATGTCTCTGACGCCTGTGGACCCGCAGTTTTGGGATTCTTTGACTGATCTGCAGACTACTGGCACTGTACCACGCGAAATGGTGATCGGGCTCAAAGTTCTTGATCCACGTCTGAAGTATGGTTATGGTTCGGCGTAATATCCGACGCTGAGATCCGACCTGGCTTTCGCAGGTTCCCTCCAACGAACGCGAAACCTCATTATCCCGATGTTGCGCAGCCTTCTACCCAACAGTCCCCAGCCTTCACCTTCCCCACAGCTCTTACGGCACAGAGCGAGATCTGGGATGAGGAGAAGCGCGGATCGCTCAAGAAGCCGAAGTACAAGAAGAAGGATCTCGATGATAGGCGTTCCAAGGTTGGTGTCATTCCTTCATTTCTTCGTTGTATTTATACGCTATTGTAGAACCTCGTTCCAGGTACCCCGCTCGATCCTCTCCGCCAGGATGATCGAATCCCCATTCTTCTCATCCAACGTTCTGTCGAACCATGTCCTTCAACGTCCTCGCAATCTGATAACACACGAGGTATTCATGGATGGACATTGTTGTTCCCTGCAGGTTGGGCCATGGCTTTTCTTTCTTCTCTTCTGTATACGGGCACTCGATTTGCTGGCCAACGCGAACGCAAGAAACAGTTCTTCGAAGCTGGCACCGGCGGATTCCCAAACGACTATCCCGGCGTCGCTGCGTATGACATTGTCACGAACGATCGTGCTGAGCAAGAGAAGGCGCGTTGGGAAAGAACCCCTCCTGCGAAGAAGCCAAACTACGAGAAGTTGGGGACCAGGAGTCCCTGGCTTCCGGATTGGGGCGTCGTACTTGGGTTGGAGAAGCCGACTGCGACACAGACTTCGAATATCAGAGGACAAGGGGAGGAAGAATTGGTGACGACACAACGGGAAAGCCCCCCTGATCCTGACGCGATTCGTATAGACGGGGAAAGTTCTAGCATTCGGCCCTGGCTTCTGCGAGGGCCTCGAGTCCCAACAATAGTTTCCAACGCGTTCGTT
>JBBPQQ010000510.1:0-11519 GCA_038092595.1 Boletus subdepauperatus
CCAAGGGGTTGCCTCTACAATGTCACTTCGTTGGTGGGCTACTCCCTCTCAACTAACCAAGGGCTTATTCTGGGGGGGTCACTGTATAGATACCAGTGCTGTAAGGTTGAAAAAAAATTATCCCGGTCGCATTCGTATGTTGAACGACGGTAAAAATCCGCTGGACCTGCGACGTGCTGTTCGACGTCACCGTGCCCAGGCCGACGGAGCTCCACGGCACGTAGCCTGTTGGCGAGTTGGAGTTTACGATGAGGAGCAGGTAGGCCGTGCCGTTGAACCAGAGACCAGCGTCGACGCCCTCTACGTTGAACGTCTCGTGCGTGGTCGTGATACTGGGATTGACGAGGAACGACTGGATAAGTCCACCGACGATAGAAGTGAGGGCGGGAGCCGTGCCTTCGATGGTCGTCTCGTTGCCCCTCACTGTCGGGTACTGGAAGGAGATCGATCCTGCAGAGGCGTGAGTGTGTATTCCAAACGAACGATGTCATTTGGTCATACCTGTCGCGCCATGACTGAATGAGGTTATACCCATAGCAGCCCATTCCAAACCCGTTGGAGTCGTGTTCCAGTAACTGCAAGAGGTCAGTGCACGAAATTCAAAGTTTGTAAGCCGACTCACGCGCCACTACCAATGGCCTGAGGCGTGGTCCAAACCGTCTTGGTACGGTCGTAGCCAAGGATGTTGAGCCTGTCCTTGAATGTCTGGATTCGTACTTTGATATCGTAAATGTTGCCCTGGCAGTTGTCACAACCGCAGTGACCAAAGTCGGGGGTGCATTCGGTGTGCCAGACAGGCGAGAAGGTTGCGTTGATGCCGACTGGGTATGCATCCTCGAGCACGATGTCCGCACCTTCCACGTAAGGTGCGAAGTTGAAATCCTCCGTTTAGAACACATTTAGTTGTCGACACCCTAGTAAATTTGTGGGACGCCTTACCTGGCAGTTCAGCACGATCGCGACTGGGTGGTAACCATCCTTCTCATAAATCACGTCATAAGCGTTACCAGCAGCATGGATGGGATCGGAGTTCCCGTCAGGCTCGTGAGCAGTTTCCCATAGAAGGAGGTTAGGGAGTGAGCTATAAGCCTCGACTTGCTCGGCGACGGCAGTCAAATTCTGGTAACTCCTAGAAGGAAAGAGATAGTGAGGAGACACATTGCACGCCCAAGCCGACAACGCACGATCGCAAATCATAAATAAAGTAAAGTCCGAGCTCTAGGGTTTTGTCGAGAACTTGCTCGAACAGTGTAGCATTGTCGTAGGGAGGTATTGCGTGAATCTATGAATATGTTAACTTCGGCCACAGCACAGAGGGGAAATAGATCCTACTGTATTAAATCCATATGCTTTTAGTTGGTCAATGTACGACAAGTTCTGTGCGAGAGCCCTATCGAACGAAACATAGAAGCCCTGAGGAATAAACGGCTGGAAATCGCCACCCTTGCCATCGGCAGGTCGTGCCCACAACACGCCTGTTCGCAAGTCAGTCTTCACCACAGAACCTTGGGTGTCTGGAAGGTAGAGGAGTGACGTGCTGGCCGAAAACTGCTGATTGGTGGACGACAATGAGGTTTCGGCCCCATATGTAGCATTGCAAGTAACGTTATAACCCGTCATCTGCGCCTTCAGAGGGGTGATATCTAAAGAAATCTCGTATCCGGTGGTGTTGAGCGGGACTTCTTTTCTGGCGAAGACTGAAGCGCCAATGCTGATGGTGACATCCAACAATTCCGACGAATCCGACCCCGAGCTTGAGAGGGAAATAGGAGAAGCACCTTGAATATACTGATAAACGATAGGCGTGTCAATGATGACGGCGGCATCCCTTGCATCCTCCTCAAGGTAAGGCCGGAAGGCTGGTGAACAGCGGAACGCTACGAGGGACTCTTGACTATCTGCAGGTAGCTGAAAGTGGCCACCCGGGGGAACAACAGTCTGATTGGGCATGAAGTTCTTCCCACACCTGGGGTAAAAATCAACCAGCATTCCCCGCTCCACCAATACTTGATACGCACCATGTCTGTGCAAAAACAGTACTGAATGAAGTCGCTGCAAGCACGGTAACTGCAGTTCGAGCAGTGTACATTTCGCAACCTAACGAAGTGCGCGAGGTGAGCAGGGAGATGGGCCACAGCTAACCAATCCATGATGTTTTATACAGATGGCGGGTCAAATCTCACAGACGCCTGAAACCTGTTATTACCCGAGGCGCCCCGACTAACGAAGGGCTCATAATGATGAGGGTTTTTTTTGTTATAGGCTTGCGCCACACCAACATACACAACGGGAACGTGAGGGTGGTGAGGGCGGGCATGTGCGAGCGAGCGCGCATACACACGCAGACTCGCTGTATGTGTGTTTACACGCGCTCGTGTGCACACGAAAGCGAGGGTGGGTAGGCGAGAGCGCGCGTGTGCACGCGACGCGTTCTCGATCTGTGGCAGACTTTCTCTCCCCATCGGACACGCCTTCACCACGGAGAACGTGTCTGGTCCAGGGTAGTATGTAGGCTCTTCTCCTTTCCCGCTCACGGTCGCAATCGAACATGGGTGGGGGAGGCAAATACCGGGGTGGCGGCGGCGGATCGACACGGCTGAACGTATCACATCAGCCAAATCACGGTCACTTTTGTCGCGGCCACCTCTGGATCCGAGGTTGTCCCGGGCCCGAATCTGTAGGCGGGCACAAAGGTCGTCCCATGTGACGGAAGCAGAGCGTGCACTGGGATAGGCACGAGGAGGAACGGGTCCCGAAGTGCTCCTCTAGGCTTGGGGCAGAGGCGATATCCACGTGGACGGGTTGACACTGGACAGTAGGTAGAGGTTGGCTCAGACGGTCTTGCAGGGGGGTGCAGGTTGCGACAGCCATTCACCACTAGACGAGTGTGATCCTCAGACCTTAGCATCACTTGCAGTACGAAAGCCTGATACTAATGGTGCCATGTGTCTCGGTCTGATACACGTATATAAAACCTATATAAACCCATTATAAGCAAATATACATATTGAGCCGAATATACACCATATAATCCATCTATAAGGGGTATCTCTGTACGGTAGACTCCGGCCAAGTGTACCTGACCTATAAGGGGTTTATAAGCATTTGCCGACTGCTCCAATTTTGATGCCAGTGTGGCAACCATGCCGACCGCGATGTTACTGCCCAGATCGTGTTGTCATGTCATATCCTGGCGATCTCACCCATTCTTCTGATGATTATTCGCATGACTTAATTTGTGCAATGTACACTTTAGTTATAAAATGTACAATCTCATACCAATGTTACTAATTGAGATGTAAGCTCACACTTGGCGCATCTGGTGCAAGGTCAGGAATACGCCGTATTCGTATGGCAGGCCAACAGGGTCATCACAAAAAGTGCAGGAGTGTAACAAGGCAGAGGGACGTCATCAATATCCATTGCAACATCATGGGTACAGCTACTTGAGGACTCGTGTGTAATACATGAATCCTTTTGCGAGGGTCTGTTTGCATGTGGCTTGGACGGTTGGACCAGCCAGAACGCCCGCGATCGTGATCACCATGTTCAACCGGGGTTGGTGTGGTGCTGGAGAAGGACTCCGTCTAGCCAAGGGACCATAGGAACTATCCGACTCGTGTGCCGACCTTTAAGCGTGGAGGCTGGAGCTTGGCTGGCAGGTCCCGAGGGATGACCTCCGCCATGTCGAGGAGGGGCTGGCCTTGTACCCGGGTGGAAAGCTTCTCTCTGTGGAGGCAGATCTGACATTGAGCGTGAACTTGGAATATCGTCAACGTAACACGCACTGTGGGAGATGTCATCTGTGCGGGCTCGCCGCATCGCGAGATTCGGATTGTCGATGATTGTGCCGAATAGGAGCATCGGCATGGGAGAAACGGCCCCTTCTCACAGTGAAGGGTGCTTCCGAAACCGGCAGAGAATGCTTGATCGAAGAATGTGGGGTAGTCACGGATTCCTGAGAGCCACGAGTATACGAGGCAGGTGACCTTGGCCCTAAATAAAAACATGGGAGGAAAAGGGGAGACAAAGAGAAGAACAGGGGAGAAGACAGGGTCCATGATGAGCGTCCGTATGTCCATGCGATGAAGTCGTACAAAGGGGAACAAGACATCGTAAGTCGTAGCTCGACTCCCAAGGCTTTGCGAGACATCTGAAGTGCTTTGTCCTCCACCCCGGGAGGAGAAAACACGCCGAGTATGAAAGGTGGGAGGAGGGGCGGAGGCGGACAACCTACTAGTAGTCAATGACCTTTCTGTGTCCCGTGGTGGATTACGACGCTCAGTGTCCGAAGGAGTGGGATCATCGCGTTGTGTACGTTCCCTTGGACGTTCGTGTGCAACACGGAGGTGATCTTGAGAAGACGGGGGAACTACAGAAGGGACTTCACGGTAAGAACTCTGCACGCCATCACGATCACCATAGGAGCCATTAGGAGACGGAAGCCGACGAGGGGGCAGTGTGGACTCCCTATCTCTTGCACGGGGGGATGGAGACAAAGGGCGACCGTTACTGTGGTTGAGAGAGTACGAATCTGGCTTGTAGGAATGGGTGCGCTGAGTGGATCGAAGGGGACACTCTTCCCGGCGAGTGGACTCTGCAGGGCGATCCTCGTAAGATATGTCACCAGTTTCTGGGCGACCTACATGTGGGAATTATGCCCAGCGCTGGAGGCTGGACGTTTGCCAGCGGCTCAGAGTCGCATGAGGTAGAGTGTGTAGAAGCGTAGGGGGCGTCGCAAGAGGTGAAGGAGGGGGGGGGTAATGCGGGCGGGAACGGGCATCATCGAGAAGTGTGCAAGACTATATTGAGGTATCGCAAGAATGGCTAGACAAACGGCATATAAACAAGAATGAATAATGGGGCGCAACCTAAGATGAAGAGATGAAAACGGGGGTGCTCGAGACTTCGGAAAGTCTATGAGTCCCGAAGAGGACCCATGGCCCGGCGTGCAGGTTCGTCCCGGATTATACGTGCGTATATGTATAGTACTCACAAGACATATGTGATCGTTGGCGGCCTTTGCACGACAGCGGAGCATTGCAGGTGACGGCGAGCTCTCCTCCATCCTGTCCGCCTGTGCCACATTCTCTTCCTGTTTCTCCTGTGAGACGGACCAACCCGACCGGTCCAAAATCTGTTTTCGCCCTCCTCGTCTTCGTCGTGAGGACCCCAAGCATGCGACACTTTTTGCGACCTGGACTCTCGTCTTCGGAGAGGTCATCTTTGTCGCTCATGCTCTTGCTTTTGCGAATCGTTTTGACCCACTTGATGTGTTTGGTGTAACCACCACCGAGGTCGTCGTCTGGTTCTGATTCGTGCGGACCAGTACTCGGTCTCAGTTCCGGTTGGGTGAGATGGTGTGCATAATTGTCACGGGTCACAAAGAGTGACCCATATCCATATCTCCGCGCCAATCAAGCATCACTGCCTGCATTCGGCCAATTAGCTTTCCTTATATTCTTGTACATATGTCTACCAAAAAAGTTTGATGCACTATTGACATGTGTGATGAACAATGATGCCCAATGTGAGATGAGGTAAAGCGCTCGAGTGACCCGTTTGGAGGGATAGTCACAGAATATAGGAACTTTGGACAAAGGGAGACGAGGGTGGGTGGACGAGACCGGCAGAGAGGGAGTAAACGTCCATGCCAAAGAGAAACCCGGTCGCATAATCGAGGGTGAAACGGGACGCCATGTCCTGAAAGTCGACAGGATGTCTGTCCCTCGCGATCACATCTTGGACGAGGGTGATGTGCATTCGAATCCGTGCGGGCGCGCAAGAGGGTAAGGTTGGGAAGGCAAAGGTGGATGAGGGCAAGAGTAGACAAGGGCGAAGGTATGGACGTGCAAGACATAGACATGGGGAAGGCGACGGTGTGCGTGCATGTCCGTGTGAACATGTTGGAGGTACGAGGCGGTGAGGGCGAGGACATGCTTGCGTGGATGCATAAGCGTGTAGGAGAGGAGGGCGGGGGCAGAAAAAACAACGCGGGGAAGGCGAATGAGAACGGGCAGGTGTGAGTGCGTGTGCACAGGCGGTTTGGGGGTGGTGGCGAGGGCAAGGATTGGCGAGGGCACATGACGACCCAAGACAAACGAAATCCAGACCATATCATATGTTTTCGCCCTCGCTTCCCTCATCATCATCATCTTCAAGATCGTCGCCTTCGTCGCCACGGTCGTCGTCGTCGTCATCGTCGTCATCCCCCTCATCGTCACTGTCATCGTCGTCATTGTCGGCCCCGTCATCATCATTGCCCCCGTCATCATCATCCTCCTCCGCAACACTTGCATCACAGCCCTCATGTGCTGCCTGACATTCACCAGCCTCTTGCATCTCGGGATCGTCATCGTCATCATCGTCATGCGATTCTATGACCAGACCAGGTGCGTCTCCACCGAACTTCTGTGGAACATGGCCAACTCCTATTCCCGCGAATCTCGAAAACATATTGCGGTCGGCGAAACTGTACCAGCGAACTATGAGTGGATTTTGTAAAGAAATCAGCCATAACCTCACATATTAACATAGAATCCCGCCCAATCATCTTCTTCACCAGGAAGCCTGGCTAGCGAGGGTCCGGATGCGAGCAGTTCGTGAGTGCGACCATCGCAGAGTGCGGGAATCAAGTGGCATGCACGAAGCACCAACGATGGATCTAGGAACCCGAAAGGGATATGGTCAGGTCTATCCGGGACAAAGCCTACCTTTGGGAGACGACCCTCTTTGAACCCCCACTTGTGATCCTGATCAACACCAAGCCAACGAACCCACAGTACTTCCATGTTTTTCTCTGAAGGACTCGAGCCTTCTGGACTGAAGCGTACCGTAACATGGAATGCCATAAGCACACGAGCATACCAGAAAGGGTGATCGTCATCCCTCGATAAAGTCATGATTGGATCCCCTCGTGTCATGCGGACTATATCATGGGCCTCACGGATGTCGTAGGTTGGGTAATTTATGCGCAGCACTTTCGACCAGACAGTCCTGTCGGTGTTTGTGAGCTGGATCGTGTTTCGTTGCTCGTGAGTGAATGTGCGCTCATCGCCATCGTATTCTAGCTCAAGTATTCTCGACAGTAGATGATCTTTGAGTGATTGCATAAAATGCGGCTTACAGAGTGGGTCATTGTCAGTTTATAGTATTCATGGAGCACCAACACGATGTACCTTTACCGCAGGGTCATTTCGATTCGCATAAAGGAGGTTCGCGAGGTTGAACAGATTGTCTCATCTCGGTTTGTAGGCCATATAGTAGTGTGAGAGGGGAGCGGAGTCCACTGCGTCATTCCCCACCGGCGGCAGAGATGACTCGTATTGTCGCCTGAGGAGCGTTTGTCGTCTTTCGTGTTTCCCAAATTGCTCCTCGACCGCCTTCTTATTCGTATTAGTATAATACTGTTTGATCGTTCGGTGTGACCGTTCCCCCTAAGATGTGGATGTGTGCTTAACGTTTCCTTGATATACAAGAAAGTCTAACATACCACTTGAGTTGTGTATGAATCTGTAGTGCCGAACATCTTGATCATCTGAGTGTAGTCGCCCAGCGCATGGAACTTGTAGGTGTTGAGGTTGAATGCCTTCGGGAGCGATGAACTTTTCGACGGCTTTCGACGACGGCCAATCTGAATCTCAGCGACTTCCCTTCTCTGTCGCTGGGCAGATTCTTGAGGGAGTTCCTTCGTCTCAAAGGAAGGGCATGTAACTCTCTGAAACTGGCGGACTTGGGCAGCAAGTCGCCGTACAGCCTGATCAAGTAGCACAAGGGTGTCGTCCGTGTGAAGCCTCAGTTTCGCCAATGCGTGCCATTCGGCAAGACGGAACAGCAGAGTTTGTACAATATCGTCATGCTTAGGAGGTAGTAAACCCTCAAACACGGGCATGGCACACTAGTATATGATGTTAGCGGAGCTTGTTCCATGCATTACTAGTAGGCCTCTGAACCCTCCTTACCTGCAGGACGTCCTCGAAGTGCCACGCAGGCCGCTGGCTAGTATCCGCCACATTATCAGGGAACCGGCGAACGGTTTTCCCGAATGGAGGGACCAAAGTGAATCTATCCGGGTCATAGTCTTGGGTACCCTCTTTGAAATGGATGGACACTGCATACCTATGGTTTAAAACATCAATGCGCGCTGGCGCCGATGCGTAGATAATGCGAAGCAAGTGCTTGAGAATGGATTTTAATACCCCCAACTCAAATTCATGCAATAGGTCCACGACTAGCCTCGGGTAAATGGAAAACCCAAGAGGCGAGAGTTGTTCGGTGAACGTGTTCTAAATCACATGTGAGGCTGTCAGCATGCACCGGTATCATGAATGGCATGGACTTGCCAGTGTGGGAACAAGGGAAATGGGCTTCAGAATACGCTCCACGACAGCGCTCTTCAACGCCTTACCAAGCTCATATATGGCCTTCCGAGCTGCGAGCACGGAGTGGCGAAAATGTACTCGGACCCGCGTCAATCTGGAGGAGAAGTCATTCTGAAAGCCAAGTCGGTAAAAGGTCGACTTGGGTAGCAAACATCTCGGGCATGGACATAACCCTTTATCACGGATCGTTGCAAGAAGCACCCTAGAGTTCCTATTAAGTGACTCGGCAAGGAAGAGATTTTATGGAGATGACTTACTTTTCTGGGTAATCTGCAGAGTATGTGAATATCCGTGGATAGACCCGCCTGACGACACCATCAAAGCACCTGACGACTATACCGTTTCTGTATGCTTCGATGAAGTCCTCGTCCAACAGGATCCTCCATATTGCGTGGATAAGTTCCCGTTTGCAGTGCGTGAGTAGCTCAGTATTGTTCTTGCGGTTCGTTAGGGTGGATATGACGGTACGGATTGACTGGGGTAGCTGGTTGTGTACTTGAGTGTAAAGGAGAATAAGATCAAACATAGACACTTACCGCCGGAATGAAGCCAATTGGATGGCATGCTCCGCTGTCAGGCATTTGACGAGCGTATTTTGATAGATTATCAAAGAACATGTAGATTGGCCATGCACTCGCATGGCCGAACTGCGCCAGGTGGGTGGAGTCTGACCACAGCATTAATCCAGCGATGACCCTCTCGAGCTTACAACAGTCAGATCTCTTTTGCTTGAGGATTTCATCCTGTGCTTCATTCCATGCATTGGTTGTGTAGAGTTCGTCGTAAATAAGTTGTTCGTCGCCCGTGTTGCGATTCCGCCAGACCTTCAGTAATGTCAGTGTTTGCTATGTAGATCAACGTGCAGCAGCTTACCTTTCTGAACGGCGTGAGATGAAACCATTTGGCCAACAAATGTGCAAATACGGCACAAATGACATCGAGTATTGGTCGATAACAGAACCCATCAATTGTGAATTTCTGCCCATTCCCTGCTCGATTTTTCTCCCTAGTGGGTATTAGGATGTCCACACTCGTGCGTTTCCATTGGTCCTGTGAGAATGGGTCGTCAGGAGGCAGTGACTTCTGGGCTGCATCCAAGTGGGTGGTTGCCGTCTGAGCGTCAAAGCCAGCCAGTTCCTCGGGGTCGAAGTCAGGTGCTTGTATCACATCCCTAACGAGTCGTGTGACCTCGCGGGCTGACTTTTGATGGCCACCACCCAATGCCCATGTCATTAGTCGCCATGTTGTCATGTTCGACCAGGGCCACGGTGGCGCATGATTTTCGGCGGGGGATTCAGTAGGAAACCGCGAAGACGGTGGGTGGGTAGTGGATAAATCACCAGGACTGACAAACGAATCCGGGTCGTGGGTAGGTCGATCCCGGTAGTCACGCGCCACGCCGAACAGATTGAATTGGGTGCGAAAGGAGTCGAAGACATGGAGAATTACGCGACGGACTGTGGAGGGTAAGGTGGGAGGGCCATTGGTCGAAGGAGGGTCACTGGGAAGCGGGTCTCGGTACCTCGCAGGTAATCTGCGAATCCGGGAACCAGGCGGCATGGGCGCAGATGAAGAGGGTTGATCAGTATCAACAGCTCCCTGTGGGGGTTGGGTGCTCTGGGCACCCAGCAGGGAATCACGGGTGGACGCTTGAGGCTGTAGCTCGGGCCATGTATTCTGGTAGCAATCTGAATGCGAGGGTGGCCAAGGGTTGCTTGGGGTGGACAACTGTGTTCATCAATGTACTTTAAGTGGGACGAAAAACAAAACCGAAGTGCAGGGACCCACATGGTTCGAGGTCTGGGATTGTTGGGCAGGGTGAGCGGATGGGCCGGCAGACGACTGTGGTTCGAGACGTGAGAGGCAGGAAAGAATTGCAAGAACTGATGACTTACCTCGCTAGAGGACCTCAGGCGCTTTGAAGGAAGATGCACCGGGGTGCTCAGACTTTCCATCAGGCCCGTGTGCCTAGTGTTGTATGACTGGCAGTTCAGCCGGTGTCTGTTGAGTCCTCTCAGAGAAGAGAATGTGCGCGGGCAGTCTTCTCCACATGGATGCATTATAGCCGATAGGACCAAAAGTCGTGGAGGCTAGTGATTTGGCTTACCCCGGTGAGCACAGATTGCACACTGGCATGCAGATGAGAGAGACAGGTGAGAGAGTGGCAGCGCAGACTTGCCTGTTAGGTGCCAGTGCTGAACGCATTTTTACGTACCATGGACGTGAAAAGCGCAGGAAAACGCACGGCTTGATAGGGCACCGACTACGACCGCGGACTTCGAGATGGGCCAGCGCCCGGGGGACACGATCCCGGTGACATTGGGATCGGCGAGCGTCGGGACATCTCGTGGGCTGACCTTGGGCAACTTTCAGGTATGCACAACACCCTTGTTGTCACTTGCGCATGGGCGACTGTCCTGGTTCGGTCTATTTGTACGGCGGGCTCGGCAGCGCGCACCCTGAGGCATATGTATCACATCGAGCCAGGCCGGTTCTCCGCATGGTGACCCCGGCATTTCCCGAGCCAGGTTTACTTTGCCTTTATTTTGCCCTGGACGACGACAACGACGACCACACGTTAAGTTATTCCACAGCGCATCGTCCCGCGTCGATGTCCGCAGCTATCCTGTCCACCCCGCCACAGCACATATCTGTATCTGCATCCTCGTGCGGTCGCACCATGCCCAGCTGCCGCGCAGCCCACTGCTCAACCCCGCCTCGCTTCTCTGCTGATCCCTCCTACAACTCACCCATGTTGACTCCGTCCCCGCTCAGACAAAGGCCGTTCTCACCACCCGTCCACGACCCAGAGCAGGACGACATCTTCCTCCAATCGCCCTTCAAGTCTCCCCCAGTGCACTGTCTATACTCTCACCGCGCACATAAACATCCTGTACCAATCGATGATGACGAGGGCAGCGTCTTTCCGTCTCCCTCTTCCGCAGCCACATCCCCATTTTTCCCTCCCCCAACTTCAGTCTCTCCGCACCCCCGTGAAAGAGCAACTCCGCTCCAAAGCTCGATCTGTGCTCAAGTCCAAGCAGCTTAACGCCCAGTCTCAACTCCCATCGACCCCAGCAGTCCCTTGCACTGGTGTGGGCACGAAATGCAAATCATCGGCAGGCTTCTTGACCCCAC
>JBBPQQ010000511.1:0-11509 GCA_038092595.1 Boletus subdepauperatus
AACGCAGGGAGTCCGGCATTGTGAGTTCAGACTCCCACGTGTTCGACTTTGTGCTCACATTTGGGACAGGATGCGCAGGATATGATTTCCGCGCTCATCTCTCAGAAATATCGGAATGGCAGAGAACTCCCAGACCACGAAATCGCCCATATCTTGATTGCTCTTCTCATGGCGGGCCAACACACCAGTTCAGCTACTGGTTCTTGGTCTCTCCTTCACCTCGCAGACAACCAGGAATTACAGTCAGTACACCTTCACTTTCATTTGTGCTTTCTATTTATCGCCTTGTTCAGGGAAGCATTCTACCAAGAACAGGTGAAAAACTTCGGCAATCCTGATGGTACATTCAGGAGTATGACCTATGAGGAACTTCGTGAACTGCCCGTCATGGATTCGGTTATTCGGGAGACTCTTCGCCTCCACCCACCGATTCACAGTATCATGCGCTACGTTCGCTCTGATGTCCCTATCCCGCCGACTCTTGCTGCACCTTCGAAAGACGGCACCTATGTTGTACCCCGTGGCCACTACGTTCTTGCTTCTCCCAGTGTCAGCCAGGTTGATCCGCAGATATGGACCAACCCAGCTGCTTGGGAACCCACTCGGTGGAGCGACCCCGAAGGTATTGCAGCTCAGGCTTTTAAATCATACTCGGACGAAAACGGCGAAAAGATCGACTATGGATTTGGTGCTGTAAGCAAGGGTACAGATAGTCCTTACCAACCGTTCGGTGCTGGCCGACACCGGTGTATTGGCGAGCAGGTAAGTCACGACCATCTTCTTTGCTGAATGATGCTCAGCTGTTCCTTGCACAGTTTGCATACTTGCAACTAGGGACCGTTCTTGCAACGTTGTTGCGCCATGTGGAGGTTAGGCTGGATCAACCCTTGCCAGAGCACAACTATCATGTAGGTGTATCCCCAGTCTTTGTTATGACGCACGCTCAAAATTTCTCTATCTAGACCATGATCACGATGCCCAAGAAACCCCGTAATGTCTGTTATAGACGTCGAGCCTTAGATTAATAGACATTTTGCTACATTATTTTTACATAATTAGAAGTGTTTATTTGGCTTTGTGGTTGCTTGTTACATGCTGGAAATCGGAAGTCGTCACTCCGACTTGCCTTAAACGACGCCAGGACAGTCAAACGAATCTTGCAGTAACATGGCCTCGATGTTTCCCGTCATCTTCGTTCTCGTCGTTGTCCTGGGATTAATGGCTTGTGGCTACTTGTTCGTCCCGAAAGGCCCACAGCAAACGTGAGTAGCAACCTAAACGGATGAACATCCAGTGACTGAGCGTACCATCAATCAGGACTATTCGGACTTCCATCCTGCTTACGCTTTCGTCTTGCTATCTCATGTGGATGATCACCTACATGGCACAGTTACACCCCCTCATTGGTTAGTACAAAGCGTCCCCGCGCCGCCACGCCAACTCATCATGGAACGGATACAGTGCCTATTAAATCAGCACTGGAGATCTGACCAGTATCGACATTCGGTGTTTGCTCATAGCTTCAATACCAGTTGGTCCGATACTTGTTTCCCTGCCAAAATCTGACGAAGTCCAGTTCTGTTAGATGTACATGAGTTAGATACTAATCTGGATCCATTTCCAAATCCACTCCAAGCCGACAATCCGTCAACTTGACGGAATTCACGGCTTCCCCTACTCTGAGCGGGTCGTGTCTGCCCAATTTCCGTCCCAATTCGTGGCCCAGCTATCCCCACCTCCGGTGACTTGAGTCCAACCAGTGTGTTCGGGGCGCCATGGAGTAGCCATGTGTACGCCAGAGTCGAACGACCTTTCTCCTTCATCACAGTCCGGTTCATCATCTTCGCAAATGACGTTTTCGGTCTCCATTGGCGTGATTTGTCTAGCAAATAGATTGGTAAGCCTCCCGACTAGTTGAATCTTCCAGTTCCCGCGCCGTTGGCCGGCAACTCTTCGTAACTCTAGCTTGGTACTTCGTTCCGCAGTGTCGATCATCACATCTATGGACCCACCACACAGAGCGGGCAGGTTATCCGCGAACCAGAGTTCCTGAACTCCGAAGATCACGTCTCCCCATTGCTGAAACTTGAGGATCATTGCTTCCTCGATTTCCCTGAGGTCCGAAGGATACCCTGCGCGTGGGTGCGCTTCGTGGTGGTGCCTCGCTACTAACGTATGGGTTTCATTAATCGCGCTACGAACGGCCTGCGTTCCATGTTCCCTAACTGCCTTGGAGAAACGGTCGTCCAGCCGCCTAAAGGACGCAACTTGAGTGGCGCCACCCAAGATCCCGTCCCGTCCCCAAGGGTCCGGCTCTTTGGGTATCCCTATGGTTGCGGTCTCTACCGCGTATCCCCACTGATGCGCGACACTCTTGCACCACCGGACAAACTCGTCGACAGTCCATTCGAACTTGTGGTCGGGATGCCGGAATACGCGGTTGGTGCGGCCACTCGGGTCGGGACACCCTTTCGGATCCACGACTCCCGGTGGAGACCATCGTTGGTTGAACATGTATGACGGAGTAGTGACGAGAAACAAGCGTGGTCGGTACACGCCAAGTACAATGGGGGCGACTTGGACGAGGACGTCGTCGGTTAAATGTTCGATGCTACGCACAAGGGTGTTCATCAGCTGAACGGAACAGCAGGATGACGCGATGAAACCTCACAGCTCCGTGGCAACGATGCACTGCACGTTTACGAACGCGGGATTGATCGCGGCGACGCTCCCTTGCCATAGTTGCACATCCAAGGGCTCCCAGCGCGTATAAAGAGGGTTCACTGCTGCCGGAGATGTGTATTGGGCAGCGATTTCTAGTTCGGAGGATGAAATGTCAAGTCCTGCAATGCGTGTCGTATGCAAATCGGGTGTATCCTCGTCATTCAAACCAACGTTGCAAAAGAGTGCGGACAATTCGTGATCGTCATCTTGAAAGTGAATCGGTCTTAGCCACGGGGCAGGTTGGCACAGTGTCGCAAGGAGGGCGCCTTCGCCACACCCGATATCTACGATCTGTATGATTATCAGTGATAGTGCCCGTGGACGGGATCAGAAGCATTAGTCCGAATGATCGCACGAACCTCGGTGAGCTGTTCACGTCGAAGAATGTCTAGTATCCATATTCTACGTTGATGATACAATGGAGGAAAGAATGTGACTTTGAGGGGCTCGCAATCACCTTCCATGACAGGGTGATCACGTCGAAACAGAAGCGAGGCTGAAAAGCTGATCACTAGCAACTTGAACGATCCGACAAGGGGAATTGGAGGAAAACAAGGAGGGTGCAAGTCAGCACCCGTTCGCTTGTATGTCATATACAACGCACAGGAGGCACTCCGCCGGAGGAGACCCAATAAAGCCACAGCGGATCACCGCGAGTATGTAGGTACAGAACACGCTGTGGAACTAGGCAACTACAGGACCAAAACAGCAACGATATCAACAAGTGCGACGTAATAGCCCATTTTACCGAAGAGGGAAGCGGCGAGAGTAAATATCAAAATAAGGAAATGCAAGCAGTCGGGCCAACGTTCGGAATGCTCAGGCAAACTACGGGGACAGTGCAATACAAGGGTGTATGGTGTAATGTGTGAAAACTCAGCGTGCAGGGAGACCGTCTAAGAGAGTCTACTGGGGTATTTTATGAGAGAGAACGTGCTGGGATCTTTCTCACACGAAAAGAGGAGACGAAAGCAATGGAGGAATCAGACCAAGGCAGCTGATTGTAAGTAACCCCGGAAGATGGAGTCTCGCACTGAATGGGTTCTTTGGTGAGGAATGCAATATTATTGCTAAGCTGAGCACCTACCGTTACCGATAATGCTCTGTGTAGCTTTCGTATCCTGGGATAGTGAACACATCAATAGGATGCAACGGATCCTGGAACAAGAGCACTAACCGTAACGTTAGTCAAGTGCGTATACAAGACTCGCCGGTTCTCGTTATTCCTTCTGTGGACTTGCAAAAAATGTGCCCGGAAATATTGTACTACTGATTCGTACTCGTTGGGACGGTCGCCGTACGACAAGATACTTACTCCACGTGAGTAACGAAATAGAGACGTCAACGACACTTACTATTTGGAGACCGACAAGCCTTGCTCAAGCTTTTTTCTCAGAATGTCTGTCTTATCTGTCGAAGGGATATATACTGAGTCCCCATTTTTAAATGCGTACGGCAAGACGTACTGAGGAACAAAACTAAGTGGACCTTTTTGAGGAGTTGGTTTGAACAGATTTGGGTAAAGAGTTGCAGAGAATCATCAATACGGTTCGTGCGACCGTCTTCTTCAAGGTACTATGTCCCGGTGCATGAAATTAAGCCGGGGACGTGCTCATCAAGAGAGACATACCTGGTCAAAGGCGCTAATCGGACTAACAAAAATGATGGCGTTTGCATCATCAAAATATGGCACCCATGAATGACGCTGTCCTCTGGCGCCGCCCACATCAAAGAGATGCCACGATACAGCTTTTCCGTGGATATCCACGTCGAAGATATGTTCGGCGACACCCATCGTCTGGATCCGAGCATGCAGGATGTCATCTATTGACATCAGCCAACAAAGACGCGGCATCAATCCACTAGAGCCTACCTGTTGAGGGAATGTAGTCTCGAGCGGAGATGCGGGAAATATTATTTAAGAAGCTGCGGAGGTGCATTGTCAGCAAAATGCACGCATATATGCACTAACTTACAATTCCGACCACTCGTCGAGCTTCAACTTTCTCTTCAAAATCAAAGCACGGACGACCGGGTGTTCCCAAAGGGTTGCTACGTCATCGCAAGATTGTTCCAACATTGTAGCGACGTGGTCGACTAGAGCGTCTGAATTGACGTCGGTCGACATAGCTGTACCGGGATGCTCAGTGAGCAGTTCCGGACTTTCCGCCTCGGCTCGTTTCGATCGCCTTCCAATGAGCTTCTGGCCTGTATGAATGGTTCTCGCCTGCCAGCCGCTGCGAACATAAACTTCTCCTTTGCCAGACCCTGACACAGAAATACCACCGCTGAGCCGATCACCCAGTTGTGGCTCGGTGTTTACTAGGGGCAGAAGGCGGCGGCGCAAATCTGAGATAGAAGATTTTGAAGGGCTTGAAACTGTAGGGCTTGCAGGTTCCGCATCCGAAAGAAGAGCACCCATATGCAAACCCTCGGAGCTGGTCCGAGATGTCCCCGATAGGAGGGGGTCATCCTGACTGAGTTCTTGGCGTTCCATCGTACTTTGGGAGTCAGAACCATCATCTATGTCGTCCCAGGCCTCCAAGGTGACCAGGATTTTTTTGATAGAACGGACGACGTTGAAATATACAACAGTCCTCCAGGACATTCGCTCACTCTCGAGCGAAGCTGGGCTGTACATGAGCTGGAATTGCTTCAGCAATGTCGATTTGCCTGACTCGGCCTGGCCCAAGAGCAGCAGCTTGGGGAACAGACAGGCATCAGTCCACGCGAAGTGTGATATGAATGGTGAATGTCACTTTAACGTCACCCTTGGCCTTTTTCAACTTCTCACGCTCAACTCTGAGTTCTTCGTCGATTTGCTCGGATATGCGACGAGCCTCTGCCTCCTGCTGCAGACGCACACGACGGTCGGTTTCCGACTCTGTTGGAGGGGGACGGAGTGCAATGGAGAGGGGATCATCTTGGCTGCGGATGGAGGATGTTCGAATCATGATGGGAGTTTGAAGTCGACGACGGAAGTGCACACGGAGGTATTCACTGCACGGTCGATGTGTCAACCGTTGGCAGCGCAGGGTCGAAGCCGCGTTTTAGTCACCATCAAACCGTCACGCGTTACATTAGTCACGCTATGGTCAGTTCCTCCGATCCGCCACCATCGCGCATGTACTCACCGTTCGTCCGCTAGTCTGTTACACTCCATACGTCCCATGGCGAACTCAAGGTACGCTCTACCAAACTGTACCTGAAACCTGCTACCATTTTATCCAAGATCGAGGTGTTCTGCGAAGCTGTGCCGAAATCCGCAGAGGTGCGTGCTCCACCGTGGTAATTGATGTTTCTGATCTCATCATGAAATAGAACTTCCTTGCCCTCTGCGGGTCTGGCTATTATGACGGTTGCATATTTCACCGAAATATCAAGGGCTTCATGATCCAAACAGGTGACCCGTCTGGCTCAGGCAAAGGTGGCCAGAGCATATGGAGCAATCCCTTCGCAGATGAGATACGATCCACACTCAAGGTGCGGAGTTTGCTGCGTGCAGTTTGTTCCCGCTGAAACCTGCCGTGCCCCGCCTCACGGTGTCTTTAACACCGCTAGTTTAATAGTCGTGGTATGGTCGCTATGGCGAACTCTGGGCCCGATACAAACAAATCCCAATTTTTCATCACATACGGAAAGCAGCCACATCTTGACGGCAAATACACGATCTTTGCCAAGGTGATTGACGGCACCGACTCTACTTTGGACTTGATGGAGCGTGTCCCCGTCAACAATAAAAACAGACCCCTCGCTGAAATCAAACTCACTCATGTAGGACATAAGCTGTGGCTGTGAAACCATAGCTGAATCTAATTTCTAGGTAACAATCCATGCCAATCCTATTGCCGATGCCCAACTAGCGGGTCGTTGAGGCAGCCCCTCACGATATCTGCCGGCCAACCTCCAGCGCAGTGATTACATGCATGCCAATGTAAGGTATCGAATTCACCGCTTGATAAACCCGACAAGCTCTTTCTGCAGTTCTCTTTGTTTTCTTGCTTTGTCTAGATCGTCCACGCTGCGGAGATCGTACACAATATCACGCGTCTTCCCAAAGTACACCTTTGGGTGAATCTCGTCAGTTGTGGTTCTATTAGTGGAAAGGAGTATACCTCTTGGAGAAGGTTACGCATCTTGATCTCCATCTCCTCGATCATCCGTCCTGTATTGGTGATATGCGACGAAGAATCCTGCAGGGGCCAGTCCTGCTCCGTCTGGATCGTAAAAGACGCGATGAGTCAGAAAGCTCGAATTAAGAAGCCCGAAATTGTTGCAAATCACCTGTCGAGTCATGCTTCCGCTCAGGTTGACTTCTCCGAACGACTTCGAGCCGTGATCAGAAGGTTTCTTCTCCTGGATAGCAACGGCGTGGCCCGCGTGGGTTTGAGTGTCTTCGGTGCGCCGCGTGACGAGCTGGAGCATAACCGTAGACGTCAGCTTGTAGTGAGCTTGCCTCCCGCGTTCTGCCGTTTCAAAGACGTGTATAGAGTCCCATGATCCGGATGGATCATCTAGGCTGGAAGGATCCATCACTGGCAAGGTGCTCAGTCAGCATCACTGGTCCGTGATCCCCGGAGTGAAGGGTACGGAAGCACAATAGAATGCCATAGAGGGACTGCGCACCCACCCTTCTTTAGTAGCACTACGCCAGCGAATCCACCATCTTCAAGCTCCCAGAGGTAAACAGAAGAGACTCCCCCTTCGTAATATCTATCACGTGTGGCGAGATCTATATGAGAATATTGACGTAGACGCAGTAACGGGAGCGCGTACAATTCCCTATAGGTGTCGAAAGCCTCGTTCGCCGCGATTTCCAACTTGCGTAGTTTCGGACTTGGAGTGGTTCCGTATTCTAGAGGGGGGTCATACTCGTTGGACCACGGCGATCTAGAGCAGTGTGTCAGTCGTGCTGCACGAACGCCATCTTTGTCGAAGGAAAGAGAACATGGTTGGAGTAGTTGGTGCCTCGGAATGCAGTGAACCGTACAACGAGTATTGCGATACCACGAAGACTCACCGATAGCTATCACCATCTCTGTTATAATCGCAGGCGAGATATTCCCTTCCAGTTGCGCGATCCGTCAGGACTTTGAGTGGCTGGTCAACACTACCGAGAAGATCGTCCGCGTAGTCAGGGCAGATCCGGATGAGGGAGTTGATGTTTTCTTCTACACGGGTTGGCGGCAGGCGCCGCATGAGATCGAGCATCGAGTCCACTGGATCAGCCATTGTGGGGAAAGACTACGCGTGACGGGCAATACGTTGGGTGGCTTCGAACACAAGGTGCACGCGCCGCAACACTCAGTTCCCAAATCAAGTAAGACTCTGGTACAGCTCTATAGTAGATGCAGCCGCGAACAACAGTCAACTACTGGGTTTGTTGTTTGACCACGGAGGACTTGATCAGATATACATATGCATTAACTTGACACCCCTCCCGAGTCCGGCTACGTACTGGCAGCGCACGTTGGATCGACTTCATCCAACACTTTCCCCTGCACACGTCCCGCTTCACGCTTGAAGTCTTCTACCGCGTTCTTCTCATTGGCTAGCGTCATAACGTTGAATTTGTGGAGTTTGTAGTAATCCCTCAGGATGCTTACACCACATACACTCTGAAACCAACGTCTGAGTCGTTTGTTACGCGACAGAATGACAGCACGACACGCCTTGAAAACCTCCACGAGGACAAATACGTCCGGGTTGTCAAGGTCGACGACGTAGTTTTCAGGCATGCATTTCGCTATTTCCTGGATAATATCCATCCGAGTCAATGTGTTGTGATTTCGCACTCGCAGTTCAATTTTGTACTGGACAGCAAATTCTTGTGAATGAAGAATAACGAACGCCGACTGCGAGCTCACCTTGTGCACCTGAGGGGTGTCGGCACTTCCTTCAGCCTCCGCGAAAAACGACGCAAATACTCGTCGACACAGGGAATGTATCTCTGGGAAATTTGCCACACAAGATCCAGAGACTGGGATAAGCCTGTGCGTATACCTTGAACGTGTTAAAGATGTGATCGGATGAGCCCTGCCAGTGGAACGCTAGTATCCGTACTTTGTTCTCGCTGCGCCTGTCTTTCGAACGTTCTCGGCATGTGCGACAATTAGCTTGACTGGATCTATCGGGGGCCTGCAAGAAAGAAAGACCACTGGATAGAATTAGCTTTGTGGTGGTGTCGACGTTGACGTTCTTACCGCAAGGGGTATTTGTCTGGCAATTAACTGGAAGAAGAGATCAAGACACGGGTGCGCAAAGAAAACTGCCAGCTACCAACCAAATCGCGTTTCTGTCCGTGGACGCTTGATGGCAGCAAGTTCCTGTGCAACTAGGGCTTCAAAGTCTACACTATTTTCTTCATCGTCCGAAGCATGGCGTCCCTCGGCCTGATCCGTTCCCTCCACTGGCCACAGCTCAGTGGCTAGCTGATCATGATTAGCCCAACCTAGTGATCTAAAGGAAGACTGAGGATTCTCACCGATTCAAACAACTCGTACAGTTCACTAACGGTTTGCCTTTCCCTCCCCTTGACACAACTCGCCCAGATACCCGGACCATCGATAGACCGTTTCGCCCAAGTAGGGGTGGAGCCGTCCTGCACGAGTAAGTATCAATGTAGCCAGTAACCATGCACGATCATGAGCTCGTACTGAGCGATATTTTCGTTTGCGGGACTGTCGAGGGGTCTCTGACATTTTGTTTCTGCCCTCTTGAAGGTTTGATACCAGATTTAGGTCCATCGTACCGTTACCCTTGCCGTCACCTCGGTCACTATACTCTCTCTAAGGTATCTAAGCAAATAAGTAGAACACTGTTCAACGTCTATCCTAGACCCAATACACTACGTAGTCGAAATAAACAACCCCATTAACTGAAATATAATGACACATCCCTTCATCTTGTTAGATGTCGAGGTGACTCTCCACCCAACCATAGTCCAACGGTCTTTCTGCCGCTTTCAGGGTGCTCCGTTATGAAATAATAAAACCACCACGCATGCTAGTCGTCATCGTCGTCGTCATCGTCGTTGCCTTTCCCCTCCCCGCCAGTCCATTTACGCTCCCACACTGGAAGTGGCGCGTCCGGCCAGGGATGAAGTAATGGGTGATCGACTGGTAAGGCGCCGCGAGCTACCTGGAGTCGCTGCGTCAAGGTCTCCCGCTCCGACAGCAGCTCATGCATGTAGTCGATGGCTAAAACAGGAGATAAGGATACGGCAGACTTTGTATGAAATGACTTACTTTTCGATAACACGACGTTCTCACTTCTGGGTCCTGCCCGTCCATCGACCCTTTCACCATCATCGTCCTTTGCCTTCCCCTTTCCTCTTCGCCGACTCTTAGATTTACCATCTGCAAGCTGTTGTTCGTCCTCCACCTGGCACGCCTCTCTGAGTGCTGGTACGGTTTCGCAAAGAGCATCATAACCCCTGCGGATATTTGCCCTCCGTTTTTGCTCAGATTGGATGTGATTTGCCTTTTTCTGTGACGGCGACAACAACGCTACCCTATTTTGAGGCAATAGCTGCGCCTCATCAGGGAGGTTCTGGGAAGTAGGAAAAGGACGATGTCGCTTGTTTGGCGGTTTTGCGTCGGGCGGAGGAGATCGCTTCGCTGACGACGGGAGCCTCGCAGCCGAGGATGATGATGTCAGGAGATAATCGGGAGATTGTCTAGACGATGAAGACGACGAACTGCGATCATGTGGTTGGGAATCTGCGCGACTTCGCCTTGGATCCACAGTAGAATCAGGGGAATATGGACCTAGCGGGTACCGCCGTTTGTCCCCGTCCAACGACATGAGATCTTTTGTCGCCTTTGTGAGCGCCTCCGTTCCATGAGCTGGCGGCATGTGCTCATGGGAGATCTCAAACTGCATGTTCCAGTCTATGGGACACGCAGCGGCATCAAGGAAGGACTGGAACGCACGGGACTCCGAAGGAGTCAGCAACGACATTGCACGGGTGGAAGGATTGAGGCAGGAATGTTCGTTGGGTGTCCCGTCGTGGGGGAAGGGGGATGTGATGTATGTCGATGCCGGTTGCACTGAATCGACAACTTGTGGATTTCCTAAGACTTGTGGCTGGGCTTCCCCACATGCGGGTTTCCGTTTTAGGGTCATTCATGTGGCTCCAGTTGAACTGCTACGTAGCTCGATGAGCTGTAAAGCCTTGTCCACGTGTCACCATCGCAAGACAGTGCGCAACGCGCTCCACTAGTACTGTAAACTGCCTGTTTGACTGTATACCTCAAGACCCTTCTTAAAGTTCTTTATTCAGCCAGTCATCTGACCGGGAAGATTCGGACCCCTAAACACTGATGCAATCCAGGTGTCAAAATATCTGCCAAAAATGTGTGTTTTTTTCGGGCAACTTGTCAACTTGGACTGTGTATACAGTTTGAGAACTCTGCACCCTGATACGTAGATGCCAAGTTAGGTACATCCTCACCGGAGAAAGGGAGCGCTGTACCGAGATTTGAACTTTGCACGTGAACCTGACATTGGAAATGACCTATTCTTGCTGCCATGGAGGCGAACTGTCATTCCAGTCTGGGGTGCAATTCTACGATGCTTTGGATCCACTCAAGCTTGTTTGATACATTAGCAGCAATTGATACAGTAATTTGAAAAGAAAAAAAAAGCGCGGGTATATCGCCCCGAGGATTTGATTTATGAGGTCTTCCAGTACCGGTAAAGTCGGTGGTGTCGTACCCCCGAGGATAGAGCTGACCCAAGCAATGGGCCCATTGCGGGGGGCACGGGGAAGACTTGGGGACCA
>JBBPQQ010000512.1:0-11500 GCA_038092595.1 Boletus subdepauperatus
AACGACCCACTCAGTTCTCAGCGGCGTGCGCAGATAAGATAATCTCACCGACGTCGACCATGTCCATTATTCAATTCTACATCCGTCCCGCCACCGTCGACGACGTCGTGCGTATTCATCTCGCCGCCACATCCGTCGCTGACCAGTTCATCAGGACGCACTCCTCCAGCTTGTCCGCGATCTCGTACGACCTCGCCTGCGCACCGCGTGACCAACATTAACATTTGCATATCATTAGGCCACATATGAGAAGGAGCCAGCGTCTGCAAAGGCCACCCCGGAGCTGGTAGGCACCCCTGATCGTCATCAGCACCCACCCACCCCTTCCGCAGTTCAGAAGAAATATCTTCGAGAAGGGCTACGCACATGCCCTCCTCGCCTTCCAAGGCACCCCAGATGACCCTGGCGTACCCTTGGGCATGGCCCTTTACTTTTTCAATTTTTCCACCTGGACAGGAAGACCAGGGCTGTATGTACGTCCATACGCACAGTCACCATACCCGCGATCGAAACGGACACCCGATATAGCTTGAGGACTTGTTTGTGAAATCAGAGGCAAGGAATAGAGGAATCGGCAAAGCTCTGTTCGCCGAGCTTGGCAAAGTGGCACAGGAAAAGGTAGCTTGCTTGTTACCTGGTGTCATGTAAGCCAACCACCTTTGCTTTCCCTGACAGGATTGCGGACGTCTCGATTGGTCCGTGCTCACGGTGGGTTCTCGTGCCTGAAGTGACTATACTTGGTAATTCATTCAGGCATTGGCAGTGGAATGAGCCGTCCATTGCATTCTACGAAAAAGTTTTGTCGGCTAAGCGCATGGACGGCTGGATGGGCATGCGGTTGACGGACGAGGGTATCCAAAACCTAACAAAGTTTGCCCTCATCGCGAACTGAACAATTCACCCTGTGGCGGATCCCAGCAGTGTTGATGCAACCGTGCATGGTATGTAAATATATCCACATACGACCTTTGATGAATTGCGGCAGTGTCAACTTAGTTGCCACTGATGTGACGCAAGCTTTGGTGCCAGTGGAGATTTGAAAGGCACGACTGTACAGCACTGTGCGAGGTAGACCATTAAGGGAACATTGTTAAACCCCATCATAGCTCGCGCCACCGGCCTACGATGTGTCAAGAAAGGGGCGTAGGTGCGTGGCACTCGGAATGCGTCACTCACTTTGCGCAGCCTAGAGATGATGGGCTCCTCCTTCAAGTCATCCTTTTCACGAGCGGCTACCTCGATTGAGTAAACACGCAGCACCTCCTTGACATTTGCTGCGTGGACAGAAATCTAGAATGTGCGGAAGAAAAAGTAAGCTGATGGATATGTTGCATCACGACTAGGGTAGGGTGGGTGTGTGATATACATCCGGGAAAAAAAACCCCCACTCGGGCCACGGCACCGAGAGCCTGACAGATACACGCGGCTTAGCACGTAAACTGAGGACCGGAAACCAACCTTTGCTCTTCGCATCACCTTGCAGCCCGATCCGATCCATACAACGAGAACGAATTTTTCGCGCTTGGATTCTTTATCATTGGAGTAAGTGACACGTGCATAACCGTAAGAGGCCTTGGAGTCGTCAAGAGCGTCTCGGAGCTCGGGGAGGCCGTGCGTGCCTGTCTTTGTGACTATAAGCTTGTCTGAGCGATCGGACTGTACGTGTGAGGAAGGCGTGTTAGGCCAAGCCAGAGCAAAGAAGGTAACCTGACCTCATAATCCAAAAGTAACCAATTAGTGTCGGATTTGTCAGAACGCACGTCCAAGTAGGCTGGAGGATCAGCAAATTCATACCATAATTTACAGGTGGACGAGGAGGGCTGACCTTGGTTAATACCTTGGTCGGACACGTCGGCCATGTTGTAGTCAAAAGGATGGGGTCGATATGCTACCAACACCCACGATCGGGGGATGCCGACAGCCCTTGATCGCGGAGTGTAAAGGACGCTTTGTACACCGACCATGTCTCTGCGAATCCAAAATGTGTTCTCCATCGCCGGTCGTCGTCTCTACTCGCAGCGCATCCCACCCCGCAACTGGCATTTGGCCGGACACGTTCCCCCCACCTCTCTCCTCTTTGACAACGACGCCCCGGCCCTCGACCTCACAGAGGACGAGCCTCCATCACCGCCCAAAAAACGCCCCGATGCACCTCCAACCCCTGAGGAGTGGCGACGGCATCGCGAACAGATCAAAAAGGCGTTCCCAGATGGCTGGAACCCCACGCGTAAAGTGTCACGCGATGCCATGGACGGACTCCGTTCCCTCCACGCGTTCGACAAGGACACATTCTCGTGTGCGGTTCTCGCGGACAAGTTCAAGATCAGTCCAGAAGCTGTCCGCCGGATATTACGGAGCAAGTGGGAGCCATCGAGGGAGAAGCGGTCCCGGTTGGCAGAGAGGGAAAGAAGGAACAGAGAAGACTGGATCGCGAGAAGAAGACAAGAGGAGAAGGACAGGGCAGTTCAGATCCTCTCCGAAACTAGACAGGACGACAAACCACGACCGCATCAAAGGCCAACGCGAGTCAAGTCAATGGACAAGCTCTTCTTCAAGTGACATCACTCCAGACGTGCGAAGATGCCTTGCGACGTTTTCTGTATTTTCCCTGGGATCTACTTACATTATCCAATCATCCGTACCAGTGCTAAGTAGACAAGTGTAAATGCGTCCCCTTACATGTCATTTTTGATGCACCTCAAATTTGTTCAGTCTGCACCTCGCCGGACGTGACTATTCACTCTAAAGAGTCCAGACCCTGAATGTTCATTCTCATGTACCTAATGGCATACGGTCCTGGGTAAACGTGGAAATCTACTCCAAGATCTAGAGCAATCACAAAAATTACACATTCAGTATGTGATGGTTGAAAGTACAGCGGTATCTAGAGGAATAGGTATATCTAAAACAGGTACGGTATGGTTAAGATGTGGATATAATCAAAGTACGCACGGTCCCGAGTTAGTTCGGATTCCTAGAAGCTATTTAGAGTGATAGATATAATAATAAAACGTCGTTAGTTTTTGAATGTTTCCTAAGTCTTGTGCTGAGTGACGTAAGATGTGCATGGTCGTGGTACAAACAAGTCCAGAGTCGAGTCCGTTGGTCAATGTCCAGCTTGACCTATAATGATAATTCGACTCTGTCATAAGAAAGGTAATAATTGTCTGCGTCGGGGCGACATAAAAGGATATCGTTCCAATTGGGTCGCGGTAGAAGCTCGGGCCGAGCTCCCCTTGCGTCCACAATCGAATACCGGAACCGCAATAGCATCATCGAAGTAATGAGTTTGAGCTCCATTCTTGCCAAGCGTTGGCCAAGGCAGATGGTTTTACCTGTGAAAACAAAGGGTCAGCTCACCGCTAGTCACGTAATGATCCAGCTGCACACTCACCACCTCCCCACCCAACGTAGCCGAGCGGCGACTTCGCCTCCTTGCGGCTCGGGTCGAATTTCCACGGATCGGGATAGAGTTCCGGGTCAAGATGAACGTCCGAGAATGGATAAACGACGTATGCCCCTGAAGGGATGGTTTTGGAATCAATGACTGTGTCAGGTCCGAGGTTGCGACGCATGGCTGTGTGTGGCTGAGCAATCCGAAGGGTCTCGTGGATAAGGGCATCGAGAACAGGTGTTTCTGCTTCCCAGGCTTCTAATGGAATGGATGCCAAACATGACGGGAGCGAAGAACCTGCCGCTGCTTCCGGACAATACATTGACAGTAGCCCTTCGATCTCGCGGGTAGCCTTGTCCTTCCACTCCAAGTTGTTGCCAAGAAAGGTTATGAGCCATGACGCTGTGGTACCAGTCGCTCTGGCGCCCGCAACTAGTAAACCCATTATGAACTAGAGACGAGTCAACGGTGTACTAGAAACCTGACATCTGATTACTCACTCCCACAATCACCAGCCGTTCGTCCTGTGCCTCAATAAGCATCTGGAGCGTGTCGTTCTGAGGCTTCCCACTCTTCATCCGAATGTCAATGGCGCGTGAGACGATGTCGTACACCTCCTTGGTCGCGCGTAACTTCTTGAGCATACTCGGGGCGGGGAGCCAGGGAAGAAGAACAGTCGCCGGGGTAGTTCCGCTGTCCAATATATCGTACAGGCTTTTGAGCCGCGAAACCAGTGCAGGATCATCCGCAATTTCTTGACTAGTGATGCTGCGTACAGTAGTTTGGAAAACGAGCTGTTATGAATGAACGGGGAACCCATTAACCGCCGACAATACAACGCTGTCGTTCAGGAACATACTTCATATATTTTCTCAAAGGGATCGAATGTTCCACTGCCTCCCCAAGTGTCCATAACCTGGTGACAATCGTCCAGAATGGGGGCAATTACTGCATCGGAGAGATCAGTGACATACACAAATGAAGGTTAGCCACGCGTACGCTGTCTGAGATGGTCATTTTTCTGCATCGAAACAAGACGTTTGTGGATAAGGGTTACTCGGCGGGCGTGAAGTTCGGAGGTGATGCCCTTGAGCATAGGGATCTAATAGTAGTACATTTCAACTGATGTAAATAAACCAGGAAAAGTAACACATACCGCACCAGATAGAACTTTGAACCCTTCTGTCAGATCGAAAGCCCTGTTCGCGAAGAATGCTTTTCGCGCCGACTCCCCGGATACGACGATAACAGTTTCCTGGGGATGACGTTAGCAACCCACGTTGGAGTCCGAAAGGTGGGTAGGGCACGAACGCGCAGCATGTTAAATTGAAATAACTTCTCTCCCGTCTTGCGGAAACCATCATTGAGAAAGTCAAAGCGTTGTCGGAAGAAGGGGGCGATGGCAAGGAGATGGGAACCGGGCAAATAAACAGGGGCTTGTGCTGAGAGGTCATCCTTGGACGAGCCATGGCCGAACACCAGGAGTGCAAAAAGAATGAGGAGAGCCAAGACCACTTGGACCTTGAGGCTCGACATAAGAAAGGCATCGGCAGCCGACTGTAGGCCGACTGTATACATGGTTCGGGTGCGGGAGGCCTTTTTTGATAAGGGAGGAGGGCGGCGAGGGACAGAACACGATTGATGCCTCCTCTTATAACCAGTTCCAGCCAAGTGCACGTTGGGCCCTGTGAATCTGACATTAGACCAACACGCTTCATGGCCGAGGTGCTTACTATTGCTGCCGTCTGCACGGCTGGATGGAATCCAAATTCAGCCAAGACTTTTGACGATCAACGCCTCGGTTCCGCGATCTTGGGAAACCCCTTGAGATGAATCTCGCGTGCAAGGAGAGGCCGCCGTCAGCCTGTAACACGCATTTGGAAGTGCAGCATCGGAGTGCCAGCCAGTCCTTTCTCAGTCACCGTCCGCCATGAGTCATGAACGTTCGAACGTGCAGTGGCATTTGACAGGATTTTCAACCCTGAAGCGCAATGCCGCCAAAGTACCTAAGTGCGAAGCTTTTTGCCTCGAGGTATTCGTGCGGCGGTAACTTTGCGCCCAGGGACCATATTCATTCGTCATAGCACTTCCCGTCGGAAAGCCGATCGTCCCAGCACTAAGCCCGCGCATCTGGTCTAGTTGAAGTAAAGAATTTTCCAGATACGGCTTCATAGGTGCAGATTGTGATCGCGGGCGGACCCGAGTGAGGCCGGGGATTCCACAACCGAATTTCTAATGACAATCCATATTCATTTGTTGGAACGTCGTAAACGTCCCGCCAACGTGTATATTTCCGTTTATCACTGGGGTGTGGGCTTGGCGAGTGGTCCGATGAAGATTTTCCACCACACCGAACCCACACATGGTCTGCGTAGCGTGGGAAAACACGGTGAATTGATCACGCGTCACATACACCGCCCAACTCAGAATGCCTGTGTTCGAGCACGGTCAGCACACAGAACCAATGAGTCAGCGCGGCCATGACTACGCAGACATGAAATATCTGGTGCGAGGCGAAGAGATAATCAAACTTTCCAGGTGCGATCCGCTCCGGAATGCGGTTGGCGCTGAGCGGGAATGAAATCAAAAACGCATCAGGTACGCAAGCTCACGGCGAACGAGGACAACGCACTAAATCAATGCACCCACTATGTATAGTGTGCCCGAGGTGAGCAGCCGGCCAAAGCCCATCTCGGAGAATACTTTCGTCGTACCATGCGTTGTGACCAGTTGCGTGACAGGTACAACAGCACATAGTCCGAGGGCAATAAACACCCCGGTTCTCGCACCTCGATGGGTTGGGTTGGCATATTCAGGACTCAAGACGACATATGTCGCGCCTACCAGACACGTCACATCATAGAATGCCCGTTAAACGTTAAAGAGTACTTACAAGCACCAGCGAATGCGATAGCCAGTAGATGACAGGCCTGGAAAAGGGGATCGCAGAAGAAACCATAAAAAATGCACGGTATGAACGACCCAACAGTAAGCACTAAGTACTGACAGACATCAGCGTCGGGCCGAAGTGATGCCATCGTCCTGACCTATGATGCCAATGTAGTCAAAAGAGTGGCATTTGGCAGAGACCTATCTGGTTTAAGTATCTTGAACTGTCTGAGTTCGAGAACTCACTTGTTCGGAGTGATATGTAGATGTGTGAAATATAGCGCTGGCGGACAGACAGAAGACAGCCGACATAGGGAAAACTGCAATAGCGCATGTGTCGACCCATGTCGTTGTTTCGTACACTCCGACGTGTCTCGTCTGAAAGGTTGCAAGTAGAAGAACGAAAAGTATTGCACCCCAAATGTGACTGTGAATGTTCACTGTATGCATATCGGATAGGGGCTGAGTTCACTACAAAGGAGGGCACTGAGCTGAGACACTAGCCAGGCTCACCAGTCTGGTTGTGACAGGCTGCCCATTGCAACGTTTGTAAGCGCCAATATGAACGGACATATAACGACTCACAACCGAAAATAGAAGCGACGCAACCAGACCACCTGTTTTGCACCCTGAACAGACCAGCATTAGACTCAGCCCCCGCCATAACGGACGGAACAAGCTACCAATCATCGTAGCAGGGGTACTTACGGATAGTATCCGTTTAAGATATATTCATTGTCCCTCTGCCACTCGGGTATCTCGTTCCAAGAGAGCAGTGTCAGTGAGTTGACGGTTTTTTGCTTTGGTTTCACGTTGGGTCTTTCTATGCCATTCCAAGAGACAGACGGGGGCTTGCGTTTGTACATGGAAGCGAGTTTACTAGCCACGAATGAAAGTACCAGGCGGGTGGCCCTTTTCTAACTTTCCGGGACGTTCAAAACGAAGGTGAATGAAGGCGTCAACGCCAGTATGCAGTCGTCGTGTCCAATGCGAAAAAAAGAAACCGGTGGCCGGATCGCTTACTATGGATTGTGGGAAAAGCGGCACAACCCAATTGGAAAGATCTTGATTCACCTTCTGAGGCACGTTGGGCAGGTACATAGATGCATAATGATGTAGTGCATTGGGGTTCGGGTTACATACAAGTCCAAAAGCCAAAAGCCATAGTAATGATTATCGCTTCCGAAGTCAACACCGACCCACGTGTTCTGTGAAAAAGTGGTACGCCAGTGTCACCGCGGAATGTCAAGGATGCCAGAATGATACATGCAACGTCGTTCTAGTCAAGATCAAGAAATGAAGACCTTTTTCAACGCAATGAAGTCGCAAACATGACCAGACCGCGGACATATAACTTTGCCGTTGTTCTTGGCGGCCATTTCTTCAAGTGCCTAGACGACAGGTAAAGTCATAAGAGCTGCTTCACGAACAACGCGCAAGCATATCGTACCTCTGTCGAGTAAACATATCCATTGGGGAAAGCCATTGGCATGTTATCCTCATCCATTATTTTACCGCTCAAATAGCAAACAATCGTAGAGTTGGCATGGTGACTGAAGGGTACCTCTTTTCCGAGAATGCTAATATTGGGATCGCACACCGGACAGTCGACATTGTGTGTCAGATCATAGCAGGCGGGTAGCTTTAGGGAAGCGAGTCCAGCGTAAAGGGCAAGATGCAAAAGAGGTTCAGTCGGCAAACTGTTCAGCGAATAAATAGCGAGGCGGAATGCTTGAATCAAAGATGTCCAACGGGACTCGTCGTAGAGACGCTGCAACGTCGTGAGACTCGGCGGAAATTACTTTGATGGGCCACGAACCTTGTACTGTCCACAAGTGGTTGAGGGCTGGACCGCCAGGAGTGCCATAGCTTGCGTAATCTGTTCCAAGTGTGTCTCCTGCCATGGAACAAGGTACTTTTTCGAATATATAATCGCTTCCAGTGTTTTGCGAGCGCGGGCTAGCTCAATATATTCCTGAAGCCGAAGTTCGAACTCGAGAGTGCTCTGCAAAGTCCCGGAAATTGCTACGTCAGGTACAGGATGACGTAGCTCAGGACTCACCCTGTTTTTCCGCAACGCCGTTTTATTTTCGCTACACCATGCTATAGCTTCGGTACAGCTGTGCCGGAAGAGCGCGCGTTCAATCCTGTGGATGTCCATGAAAAGATCGATATCCACAAGGGTCTACATGATATGAACGTTCAACGTGTGGTCCAGCAGAGGCTGACCACAGGGTTAACGTACTTCAATACTTCTCTCTTGGGCTAGTTTCCTCGCGGTTTTTTCTCGGCCCGTGCGGAGTGTCCAGTCGACGAGCCATCGGTCTAGCCGCGTGTCCGCCCAACGTGAAAAATCAGGGCAATTCGTGGTCGGCAGAGCCTCGATCAATGCGAGATGCTGAAGCCGTTCATGTGTAACGTCCAGAGTAGGCTTGCCGTTGTTTTCCTGCAGGTCCGAAAGCTGTACAGAATACGCATCTGATTGATCAGTATGAGGAGCGCACAATACACGAGGACCCGACCTTGCGTTTGAGATTCTCCACTCGGGCTATCATCCCATCAACGGTCTTGGCTGCATCCTCAAGGTTAACCTCGTTACCCCTTGTACGTTTCTGGAGTTCATTCGACGTTGTCTGTACGTTACCCAATTCGCGTTCGATGTTCCTTTGGGATGCACGAAATACTTTGCGATAATTCTCGTAGGGTACCTAGGATGCGTCTCGGTGAGGGAGGTGCCGCCTCTAGGGACAGTCTGACGCACGCGCACGAATGGTTGCTCAAAGAGCATAACGCCACCAACGTTCACTTTGTTCGTGCTCATGGCGACGAATTATTAGAACGGCCTTGTCTGTTGTCAAGACCAAGTTAGTTGCAGAGCGCCGCGCCGCCTAGCACTGACTCGTCACTGACGTCGATCGTGGTCATCACGTGACAGACTGAGTGTTGGCTGTGATCGATGTTCTTGGGAATGGCGTTGAGGACACGCCCGTTGCAGTGCAAACACACGAGTCACAGGGAAGAGAAACTTTTTCTTTCGGCAGTGGCTAAAAATTCTACCAAGAATTGTTGCACTGAAAAGAGTATAGTCATCCATTCCTCGCCGCTCGCCGCTCCCTTCTCCACGCGTAAATCTCTCTTCCGAGCGCGACTATCAGAGGCACCGAGATAGAAGCAAACAAGGGGGTGTAAACAGCATATTTGTGCTCGGCAGGGAAGTACAGCATTGCCAACATGCCGGGATTAAAAAAGGCGTGCGAAGCCAAAGACAAAGCCTCACTGGACCATCGCAAAGGAACCGTAGGGGATTCCACCGCGGATCGATAAGCCTATGACAAAATTGTCTCGTTAGGATATCGGTATGAGGTGAACTAAAATGGGATATAGACCTCCTCGAGAGCGGCTAGCGCATTGTGTACGTCCCCCCTGACTTTTTGGTCGACAGGCATGGCCCCAATCTGGTCCACAAGTTTCACGATGCTGTAAAGTGTCTGTTGGCTGCTCAAAATATTCTCTGAGGTTCGGTGCCGCAGGAGGGCATCCAATTGCCAGTCGGATAGCGGTGAAGCCGTTTCGGACCGCACGCCACGAGGAAGGGAAGGAACACCCAACAAGGCAGTCAACTGATGAGAAAATGCAGAAAAGACAGGCACCAGGTCCACTGCGGTCAAGTGCGTCATTATCGCATCCTGTGCATCCCTGTTTAGAATGAAGATACCGCCCCACTGGGGCAGAAGAAATGCGTTATGATTCGTAGGTGACCCTGAAATCGATCCAGTCACCCGGTCACTTAGGATGTAACGAACGCTTACCGTGTGCGTCAAGGATACAAAGAGGCTGCCGGGACGACGACGGTACAAACAACACAAAATGGAGCACAGGGTCATTGGAAACACTGGAAGCTAAAATACACGTCAACACTCCTATCCCGGACGTCCAGCGAACGGGATAACTACACAATGACCATTCAGCGGAGTTGATGAATACGGTCAGATCCTCAGGAGTGACGCCGTGAAAGGAAGTGTTGCCGTCAGTGAATTGCATGGGTTCGAACGCCAGTGGTGCATGGTATTGGACCTGACTTTCGACGGTGACATTATGGAGCACATTCAATTGGGAAAGAATTGGAAACAGATAGTCTGCAGGCTGGCTGGTCAACCGTCGGAATTCAAATGAAATGGGACAACTTTCCGACAATCGCAGGTTGAATGTCCCAAGAATTAACGAGACGGTCGGATGAGGCGTTTTCGTTCAGCAACGTGAAAGAAAGCCGATAGCGGTTGTTGTATTGAACAACGCGTTGTTCATGGATCGGGGAGATCTCTGGTGCAAGCAGCCCAGACAGAATGCTGGCCAGCTGCTGAACTGGAGAAACATTACCATGCATGAGGCAGTGAGGATGTAGTAATCACAATCTGACCCACCTGATGCATCCTCCGGGTTCACAACCAGTTGTCTGGGGCGCTGGATGGCGGTGTGATCCCCGAGGACAACAGTATATGCATTTGAAACCGGATTTCGGTCCTCTATAGCATTGATTACCAACTGGATGTCTGTCCCCCCATTCAGTCCCTCGCACCTGCGTTTTCGCCAATACCCACCCGAATGTCCAGGTTTCTCCACGTAGGGGAAGCATGAAGGGTTTGAGCAAGAACTTCGTTGAGCTCTTTCGCCAAATGGGGGGCACTACTTTCAAAGCTCGGTGCGTCAAGTTGTACATCTAGGGGAAAGACGAGTTTCCTGTCGAGCTGCGTCCTTACACGGACCGAGGGCAGCGCGATACGTTCGATACTTGTGAGCCTCCACCAAAACGGAAGCGCAAGGATGATTATAGTCCAGTAAGAGCCTAGGACGAGCCTTCGTATCTTGGGGGACTCGAAAGCGAGTCTCTGGGGCTCCTTGAGACCGTGGCTCGGGTTGGCGTCCATGACAAGTTCAACGTCTCATGGACCAGCGTCGAGCACGGCCAGCGGAGTTTCAAACGTTCTCTCCCCCGTACTCCCCTCTTGTCTCCCGGGTACACGCACGGTTCGAAGAACAATTGCCAGTAGGACTCCGGTTTCAACGCTGTTCAAGTTGTCTCGACCTGCAGTTTCGTGCACCGTGTCGCAATATAGTCCCGTGACGACCCGTCCTTGAAGGTTCCCTCTCGTCCCAAGACCGTCGGCGGCGCCTCAGATTCCTGAGGAGCTGGTTTGAACATGTCATCTATTAGCTATG
>JBBPQQ010000513.1:0-11475 GCA_038092595.1 Boletus subdepauperatus
GTCTTTAATGTAACTTTTCAATGTATTCCCTAGCTGCGGATCCTACATACAATATTCATCGGGGCTATTCGTGACCACTTGCTCTGCCATGCCTCTCTTGTCTTATCTGCTGCGGTCGCCTGTCTGATCGTTCGGGGCTGTGTGGTTTTCCGGATCCAGAACTGTGCTGATTGTCGATAATCTAATAGGTCTCCAACCGGACCGCATCGCCCGGATCACCTTTGCGGGGTTTGTATGCACGAAACACACGTCGGGGCAACTCGATGGCATCGGATGGTTTCGGAAACATCTCCCAAACATGTATAGTACATCCCTGGGGATGTTTTTTTAACAAAAAGAATCGATTTGGCTAACGATATCATGGTAGCCCCGGCCCGACGCTGGGATTAGATGACTGTGATGCTTGATCCGCGTCGCGTGATAGTGGTAGTCGTCCGGAGCTAAAATTCCGTTGAGTGTTTGGGTGTGCGAGAACATTTGAGTCGATGCGTGACAAGGCCGGACGAGAGGGCTTGGATGCTAGCGGATCCCCCTCGATGCAAAAGCACGCACCGATGGCAACAGTACGCAAAACGCCATATGAAAACACCGCCCTCGCCAGTCCGTTCGCTTCCTTAATAATCATAAGTCCAGAGGAAGAGCTGGGATTCGTCATTCGGGCTCCTCGGACGTTGGCTATCGTAATGCTATTACACGAGGCATCGTCGAGGCATGCCGAACGCGTCGATCTCGGTTGTCTTTTTGGCGTGTATATGCTTGGTTTTCCGTATTCTGATGTGGATTTGTAGTGGCTTGTCAAAAAAAAAAAGAGGAAAGAAAGAAAACGGAAATGGGCGTCGTGTTTGAGCTGATCCGGGACTGCGTCGTCAAGAACGACAAGGAGAACAATGACAAAGGAGCTGGTTGGGGTGGCATCCGATCATGTCACATCGGTCGGAACGCGATGAACACGGAAAGAGACGAGACAAAAAGAAAACAAAAAATAAAGTTTGAAGGCGGGCGTTATCCAGGGGATCCGGACTTGACTCGGAAGATCCGGTTCGTGGACCATCCTTTCGCAGCTACCCCACCACATTTCTTGAAATCATTGATCGGAGGATCACGAACGTCGTCGAACCAGGGTATTCCACAGTATGGACAATCGTGGGGGGTATACATATGGGTGTACCTACTGACGACAACTCACGTTCCGAGTCCCTGTCGAAATGAAAGGGATAACAGAGATTTCGTAACGGGTCAGCGAATTGGCGCATCATGTTCCATACCCAGGGGCGAAGGGGCTCTGGTCTAGATCAAGGGCCTTCGCCGAGGCGACGACCTAATGATGGCGTACTGAAATTCTCGCCACTACCGTTTTATCCATTCGTCCACATCCAGATCCGATGGGTAGATTGTCGGTCCCGTCGTTGTCAAGGCCTGTGGCCGCAAATCTTGAGAGTCGTCGAAGACGCTGAAACCCAAATATCTTTATTCGTCTTCTCGCGTTTACAAACTCTAAACTGTCAAGCAGCACTCACCTGTCAGTACGATTCGCGAGGTCACGCCGCGCGAGTCCAAAGCATGCCGACGTTTCAGGCTGGGGAGGACCTGTACGCACAGCTACAGAGTATGAATGCGGCCCTGGAAATCTGGATGCTAGTCGAACCTGATCGATGATCCCTGAGTCCGGCTCACCTTCGGACCAACTTATCTCTCCGACACAATTCCGCAAGCGGTTCCTGAACTCGAACTTGGGGCGAGACTCTTGCCTACCCTCTGGCTCGAACGCGTCTACAGTTTTTCCTCGGGTGAGTTAATCTGTCTCGTCTCGGCCCGTCCACAAGGCTGTATCCCCATGCCAGTCCGTGGCGAATATTTACGGTGCGGCTGTGGAGGTCTCGACGCAAGAACACATGGCAGTAAGTTACTTGCTTCCGACATACTTACGTGGCACTGCTGGCGTTTCTCGATCGGTTATTGCCAACACTCCTGTGCTTCCATGGATGGATGTCCGATGAATGCGGTAGCGACTCACTTGCATCTTGCTGATCCTACACTAGTAGCTCGCCATTTTCCCGTACATGCAGAGTGCCGGAGAGTTCTGTTCGCAGGGGTTGCCTTCCTGTACTACCAGTTGGAGCCGTTTCCCGCAGATGCTGGCGGCAGTGGCAGCAGCAAGGCTCGAGCACAAAACTACGACCTTTCTCGGTGATTCGATACGGTTTCCCAGCTCCCTGACTGTCGCTGGGGAGCTGTTATTGTTGCTATCCTTGTCCCTTGTCAAATAGGTTTGCTCCACTTTTTTGCCCGAGTCCTGTGACCTTTACATCACGAGAAAACTGAGGGCACGGTATTCACTGATGACAGCGTGGCATAAGCAGCATTATGTCATAATATTGGACATCCTGCCAAAACCATACACTGCAGCTACAACGAACTATCGACTGGATTGACTACGTCCCATAGTGCCGAGAAGACAGGCTCATATATTTCGAGGGTCAACTCTTATCAGCTCACTCCATGTAGTGGGAATGTCATAATTTCTCAATAGAATGCTGCTAGTTATCAAACCTTTACATTGGTCACCTAGTTCTCCCGCTAGATGTTGGCGAACTACAAAGCCCTCTTATGTTCTGGTAGTTATTCATTCTGATGATGACCATGTGGCATAAGCAGCACAATGTCGTTATACGATATATCCTGCCAAAATCATATATTATGGCTGCAATGAACCATGGACTAGATCGACTATGCTCAATAGTGCCAAGAAGACACGCTCATAGATTTCGAGGGTCAACCCTTATCACTTCGCCTTTATGTGGCGGAAATGTTATAATTTTTCAAAGGAGTGACCGGCGTGACTCGATGGGACTCCTCCCGGGCCGAGTCCGCGCCAGTGCCAGTGCAGTCACTGGCATGCGCCGACTCGGACTATCGAGCCCGACGCGGTACCCGTGCCACTGACTCGGAGGCTGGCAGCCTGCTGCGCCTCTGCCAGTGATAACGCACGTCCGAGTCCGAGTCACAGCTAGTACCGGGGGCGCGCCCACCCGGACGACGGCGTTCCGAGCCACCACGAAAACGGGCGCACTCAGGCTGGCACTGCCAGTGGCAGTAGTACTAGTCCGGCGATTCCACGAGTCCTTTCCGTTCGAGGCGTTCGTTTGGTGCTACACGCGCGGACTCGGAACGCGTGCAAACAGGGGACAACTTCAAGTTGAAGTGGTGGCCCGGGCAAGGGCAGGGACTCAGAAGTCGACCCGTTGATCCTGCTCGGAGTCCGAGTCATTGCCAGTGCTGTCACTGCCAGTGGCACGGTACGTCCGAGTCGCGTTGCGTCCGTGGGGCGTGGGGAGTTTGTTCAACTTGAAGTTCGGGTCCGAGTCGCACTGGCAGTGACCGAGGCAGACTCGGAGACTCCGAGTCCGAGTCTGCCAGTGCAGTGAGATGCGGGCCCCGGGCGAACTTGAAGCTGGCAGGTGCGTGCCAGTGCAGTGACGCGACTCGGAGCGCGGACACCGTGACGGCCCGGGGTCCCGGCGAGGACAAACTTCAAGTCACGGTTGAACTTGAAGAATGCGCAGGTTGTCAAGTCGCATCCGCAACCATCCAAGCAGCCAAGATTCTTCAAGTTCGTCAAGTTGGCGTCGACGATGTTGCCGCCCGTGGTAACACACCGCAGCAGTAAACCAGTTCCGGTTCCACTGGCAGATGTTGGTAGCGTGAGGGGCGGCACCGCCTCTCCGAGTCAGACTTTGCCAGTGCGCATTTCCGAGTCATAACCCTTAACATACGGCAATTGTGATACGTACTAGCTAGTACTATTGGTCCATGTCCTCGTCCTCGTCCTCGTCCTAGTCTGATCTAGAATGAGAACTCCGGTGAGTCTGCCATGTTGTCCTCGTCCTCGTCCGACGAGTCGTCGTCAGAGTTGCATAGGGACTCATCATCACTGGCAGGATCTGAGTCCGAACATGAATCATGGTCCGAGTTCTCGTCAAAGTCCGAGCCAGGGTCCAGCTGGGCCTCATCTACATCCGGGTCCAGAATTGACTCGGCGGGATCATTCCCTGGGGTGCCGACCCTCCCAGGATCTCCGTGCACTTCTCTGGGTCCTCTGCTACTTTCGGCCTGGTGTTGAGACAAATCGTCATCCTCTGGCTCTTCATCAACCTCTAGGATGTCATGTATGTCTGACGAAACTCGATTAAGCTGAACTTGATGGCCAACACCGATTCCAGCGAAACGAGCAAACGTGTCTCTGTCTACAAAACTTCGAAAGTATAAGGGAAGCACAGATGTTTAAAAATGGATGAGAACTCACATATTCACATAGAAAGCACTCCAGTCGTCTATCTCGCCGGGTAGTCGTCCAAGTGAGGGTCCAGATCTCATCAAAGTCGCTGTGCGTCCTCCACCAAATGCTGGGATAAGGTGGCAGGCGCGAATTACGGAAGATGGGTCAAGAAATGCGAACGCGAGATCCTCGTTGGTGTCCGGTACGAATCCAACTTTTGGAAGTCGTGCGTGCTTGAAGCTCCAGTGATAGTTTGGTTCAACACCCAACCACCGCACCCAAAGCACGTCCATCTTGTGAAGCGACTGGTCCTTTGAGTGTTGACCAATATAACGGATGGAAATTTGAAACGCGCGCAGAACCCGCGCGTACCAGAAGGGGTGTTCTCCATCGTGCGAGAGTGTCATGACACTGCCACCGCCCGTGGTGGATAGTGAATCTTCATCGCGTCGAATATCATAGGTAGTATATGCAAGCCGAAGTCGTTTTGGTGTTGCAACCTTGTTCAAATTTTCAAAGAGTAAGTTGTTGTGTTCGTCGTCGTTAAAGCATCGCTCATCCCCGTCATACTCATAATCATGTATGCGGGTGAGAAGGTGATTCTTTAGCTTGGGAATGAAGTTCTAAAATGATGGATGGCACTCAGTATTCATGAAATAAGACATTTCTGATAAGCATCACCCTAGTCGCTGGGTCGTCGCTATTATCTGCGAGAAGCTTCGCAAGATCGGTGAAGTTTTGCGTCGAGCTTGCCATGATGTATCGCAGCGAGTCAGGCAATGGGGCATTCAGCTCACCATTGTTTTCCGGTGGATCTCCTCCTTGGTCTTGTCGCCTGAGATGTGTGTGCCGCCTCTCCTGCTTAGCGAGTTGCTCCGGAACCATTTTCTTATTCGTGTTCGCATAAAACCTCTTTATCATTCGATGCGCCTGCTCTCCCTGAAACAGAAATGGATCAGATAAATGCGAGGACACCTGAGGTGTTACAGTACAATTTGTGTCGTGTAGGAATCAGTTGTGCCAAACATCTTGATGGCTGACACGTAATCACCGAGTGCGTGTAGTTTGTATGTCGAAAGATTGAACGTCTTCGTGCGGGCGTTGCCATTGCTGCTGGTCGGGGCTCGCTCTCCCTTACTCCTGATATTCTGTCTCCGAAGCCGAGCTAAAATCTCCCCTGGAAGTTCTTTAGTTTGAAATGCAGCTGCAGTGTACTGCCGGAATTTTCGCAGCTGAGTCGCGAGAGCCTTGAGGGCAGAATCCAGCAGGATAAGCGAGTCGTCTGTGTGAAGCCGAAGCTTTGCAAGAGCGTGCCATTCTGCCAAGCGGAAAAGTAGGACGCGGATGATTTCGTCATGTTGGCTCGGGAAAAGCCCTTCAAAGGCCGGGATGGAGCACTCAACAACATATCAGCGAGGGAGCAGCGTCTCAACTGTAACTTACCTGTAGGATATCCTCGAAGTGGCGAGCAACATTGTACTTCATATCTGCCACATTGTCTGGAAATCGACGGATTGACTCGGAATTAGTCCCAAAAGGAGGTGTTTCGAAAAAGCTATAAACAGACGCCGCGAATGAGTGATGTGGGGCTTAACGAGTAGATAAATGGGCCTTACCGCTTATTGACAGTCCAAACCCTCCTTGGGTCGATAGAATACAGTATTCGAATCAGATGCTTGAGGACCGACTTTAAGACTCCAAGTTCGAATTCATGTAATAGATCGACAACTAAGCTGGGAAAAAGGTTGAATCCCAGGGGCGAAAGCCTCTCGAAGAAAGTGTTCTGTATCGCATGCTGAATTAGAAACCAGTTGAAGATCAATTAATAAACTGAACACACCACCGTGGGCACCAGCGAGAATTCCTTGAGCAATGCCTCCACAGCGACTCCCTTGATCGACACACCATGCTTGTAGATCGAATTCCGCGCTGCTATGATTTTATTTGCCAAGTATCTACGAGCATTTTTGACCCTTGCAGCTGCATCAGCGAGCCAACCCAAGTGATCGAATCGAGAGGCTGGAATGAAACATCTTGGGCATGGGCACCGCCCTTTGTCTCGAATAGTTGCAAGCATCACCCTGCCAAGTCACGGTTGTTCAATCAGATCAATTGGCTGATTACTTGCATGGCAAACATACTTTTCGGGATAATCGGCCGAATACGTGAATATCCTTGGGAAAACTCGCCGCTTCACGCCATCAAGGCAGGTAATGACAATGCCATTCTTATATTCATTCACGAAGTCGTCATCGAGTAAAACCGCCCACACAGCGTGAATAAGCTCCCGTCGACAGTGGGTCAACAGACCATCGAAATGTTTGCGCTCTGGATATAAGGTGGCAAGAAGGTCCTTGATGGTTTCGGGCAACTGCACAAAGAAAATTCTTGAGCAACTCTCGCTACCAATGAGGAGTATCAGCTGCCCCACTTACGCTGGGTATAAACGCAATCGGATGGCAGGCACCCGAGCTTGGAAATGCCCGTGTATACTTGGAGAGGTTTCCGAAAAACATATAGATAGGCCAAGCTTTCGCTTGACCAAACTGAGCCAAGTGCGTTGCATCGGACCAAAACATCAGCCCAGCGATGACTCGTTCAAGCTTGCAATTGTCCTCGCGCTTTTGCTTCTGCAATTCATCATGAGCCGCAAGCCATGCATCAGAGCAATAGAGTTCATCGTAAATACGTTGCTCCTGGCCAGTAGTAGGTGACTTCCACACCCGTTTGAAAGGAGTAAAGTGAAAGAGTTTTGATGCCGATTCAGCAAATGTTGCCTGAATCACGGAGGTGATGGATCGGTGCATGAAATTTGAAATGACGAAGGGACGTCCATTTCCATCCGGCTTCTTCTCTCTTGTCGGAACAGAAATCTGAAGAGAACTCCTCTGCCAGCCATCGCTCTGAAAAATGCCTTCAGACGACTGTTTCATTGCAGCGTCCAGCCGCCGACTCTCCCTGGATGCGTCAAAGCCCTTGAGGTCATCGATTTTGAAGTCATCAGTCCGAATAACCTCTTTAACAAGCCGTGTCAACTCTGCGTCCGATTTTTGACTACCTCCGGAGTGTTTCCAGCTCATCAAGCGCCAGATTGACATATTTGGCCACGGCCAAGGAGGCGAGTTGACTTGATCCTGCTCATAGACACGGCTAGCATCAACTGCTCTGCGATTGACAATATTAGAGAGTTGGTCCGCCGTTAACAGTGCCTCGGGGTCGTATGAGGGTCGATCTCGATAGTAGCGAGCAATTCCAAACGCGTTGAAGGCTGTCTGGATTGAATCACGTACGATAAGAAGTACACGACGAAGGGGAGGGATTTGTGGTGCACTTGGAACCGAAGCAGCTGGAAGTGGGGGCTCGGGAAGTTGTTCCCTATAACGAGCAGGCAGGCGGCGAGAACGAGGTGGGAGAACACCGACACGAGTCTGAAAACCATTTATGTAAGTTCAAGTTGCTCAGGCTGCTCAATTTCGCAGCGGCATTGGTATCACCCACAGATGAATGCTCTGCATCCGCTTGGCCTTCTATTTCCATGGGCACGAGTGCATCACGAGGCTAGCAGTAATCCAGGTGAATACATGATGGTGTCGCACTCAGTAAATAGCGCTTACAGTCTCGACCCGGTCAGCATCAACTAAGGCCATTGAGGGTTCTCCATGTGTGAATTGGCTTCGTGGCTGCCAGTGGATTTACGTTTCAGCAATGAATAAAGGCAACTGACAATGCGAATCACTTGTTCCTGACTACTACTAGGAGCTCCAGCTGGACCATCATTGGATGCCGCTGCCAGTGGTAACTCTAAGCCGTCGCCAGTGCCAACGGGGTCTTGGTCGCCTTCAAGTCTTTGTCGCTTCGGACTCGGAGGATTCACTCCGGGGCAACTCTCAGGGTCACTCCTTGAGAGCAGAAGTACTTGCCGTCTCTGTTCAATACAGTGCTGTTTCCAAACTTGGCAGACATCTTGGTGGCGAGAAAGTCTTCGGGGTTCTGGGAATGAACGCCCACACGCCTCGGTGCATATGAACCTGTGGCTCATGAGAAGGGCAGTTGCGAAGATAGCACAGACTCGGAAAAAGCAGTGGCGTATGTTCATGCCAATTGCCGTGCTCCAGTATGAGGGCTAGTAGTACTAGCAGCACTTCGTTGAAATCGAGGACAAGTTCAAGACTGACTCGGAAGAGAGCGGATTCGAACTTCAATTGGAGCGATCACCAAGTTCAACTTGAAGTTCACACGGATGGCATGACAACTATGTAGTACTGCGCCAGTAGTCGTACAAAGGGAAGTAGATATGGGAACTCGGACTAGTCATGTTCAAGGTCCGAGTCGGTGTCATATTGGTGGCTTCCGTGTCGTTGGCGGCCAGAAAGGCGAGGCGCCGCGGGATCAGCACTCCTGGACGAGTGCTACTAGTAGGAGCAATACTTACTAGCAATATCGGCCGATGACTTGTTAGCGTTATCTTGAGGGATAAGCATGCCTACGAATGTTGGAGAGTGACGGTACGTTACTGAACGATGTAATGGAAAAGTGTGTCAGCGGAAAGGCTGGAGTGATGAATGTTGTGATGGAAGCACATGTCAGCGTCGCCAAACTCGTTCTGTTCACCCTGGTCGCCCCCTGGCTCAGTTTCTCGAAGTCGCGTATTTGCATCGTCCAAGTCGACGTGCTTCAAGTTGTTCTTCTCGCTTCCGTAGTGTGTTGTGTTGTGGTAGCCTTCAAGTTCGTCCTGTACCGCCGTTTCACATCCCGGATCGTCTCACTGGTCTGGAGCTTCCAAAGGGAGCCTTCATCCTCGCTTGGCTCCACGTGTTCGTGCTCACGTTCTGACGTGTCCCACAGCTTCTTCGGCCGCTTCCTGACGTGTTCGACGCTCCTCAACCCTCCCGTCATGTCTGTTTGCGTCCGGTGGGCTCGACGTCGCAAGTCACGGCTGCCCAAAACTCCTCCTCAAGCTCAGCGCTCTGGGACTCGTCTGTTGTGAGGTCTCGGGGTCCATCAGGTGAGGTGACAGTGGGGATGTTCCAGGTATGTCGTCGTCAACAAGTTTCGAAGTCCTGCGCTGACAACTTGAACTTGAACTTCCTTCTTTGTCAGCCGTCGTCGATCGCACGTCTACTGTCGCGCACCTTCTCTCTCTATTGAGTCGACCCCTCTGCTATCTCGCACGTCTCGATGTGCTCTCTTGGCGTCCCTCTTAGCAACTGCATTTGTGCGTTCGTGCACGACTCCTCTCATTCGCTCGCGCACCCTGGCTTGACCTGTATGCGCACGGGTCTCGCGGTTCGTCGTACAAGTTGTCGGCCGGTTCGTCCGAGTCAAGTCTCCCTGATTCGTTGTCGACCTCATCCACACCCCGCGTACCCTTCGCGCCCTCTCGATACCTTCGCTTTGACCACGTCGAATTCCGTCACCTTCGTGCGGTGGACCTTGCGGCTTCGTTGGGCGACGCGGCTCGTCGCCATCGCGTTGGTCGGGTGGTTCTGCAGGCGCATATGGACGACGCTCGTCATCGTCCGCACGACCCCCCGGCGTGCCGGTCACGTCGTCACTGTACTGCGATTCGGCACTGGCGCTGTGGCCTCCCGGGTCGTCTACGAGGTCTCCGGGCGCAGAACCCCATTCACCGGCTTGTGCGGATGCTTGGCGACATGTAATGGATACCCACCATTGAGAACGAGGTGACGAGAGTGATGGGCCGAACGCGGCAACATGACCATGGGCTTGTGCACCAGTGGTGTGGGTCAGTTGAGCGAGATTGCGCGCTCGTCCGGTCGCAACGGCTAGTGTGGAAAACCCCGTGGACGAAACATTTAATCAGCGTGGTATCGCATCGCTGGAGTTGTGGGCACACAAAAGGGTGGGCCGAATACGAGGCGACGGGCGAGACAACAGGAGTAGGTGGTGAGTGCCACGGGAGCTATGGAGATGATCCGAATCTGACATCAGGGAAACGAAGACGGTGGGAATGTCTTGCTGAGGCCATATATCACATAACGATTTGACTGCTCGGTCTCTATCGCGGGAGGGACCTGAGTGTACGAACAATAATTGAAGGGAATCGGCTCACTGACTCGAGTGAAGGCAAACCTTGACTTTTGAATATCGTGGGGTTTGGACCGGTCGTGCATCGTCATTCCAGGGACAAACTTGGACGCCGACAACGATGCATGCTCATCGTACGCCCTGGCGCGTGCGTCCTCGTCCGACGCGAACCGCGTGGTATCCGACAGCGGCGTGAGCGACAGGGCCCAACTATGTGCGGTCGCCCCGGTCTTGTTCGCCGCTACGCCGATCGGGGAGGGGGTGGGTGGCCGGTAACGATGAGAGCGCCGCCGTCATCATAGACGACGTTGTCGACGAAAAAGGGTCCGGGAACGCTGTGTGAAAAGGCAAGGGAGGTGGTGTTCCGTTGCCCAAAAGTGGACGAGGCCGAGAGACGGCGAGGTGGGCGTACGAGGACCGTTGGCAAAGGGGACATCGAGGACGGCAAAGGTGTGCGAGAAGATAAAGTCGTCCGCGTTGGTGTCGGCGGTTTCGTCATTGCTAGCGTGGGGTAACTCACCGGAGCTTGCCGTGACATCAACACACGACACCAATATTCCGAGTCGGTCGTCACTAGTAGTACTACTACTGACTTCAAGTTCAAGTTGAACTTGAAGGTGGTCACGCACAAGTCTGAGTTGGCTGATCCTTGGACACTCCCGGGGCCCAGTATCTTTGGCGTGTAGCCAATGTATCTGACTCGTCTGATATAGTCGCGATGCGACCGTCCGATGTGTCGAAACTTCTGAATCAAGTTGAGTTCATCTACACCTCCAGGTTTATCATCTGACTTTCTAGTCTCTCGGTTTCATTCGTTCACAACGACGTCACGGTGGTGGGTTCGGGTGGTCGGTAGGTCAACTGGGATCACTGGTGGGTGGTGTGGATGCCTCAGGTCCATCTACTGTCTTGTTGCGCGTGAATTGCCGGTCCTCACCCTTTTGCCTAGCAAGCAGTCAGTCCGAGTCACGGTGTGCGCCGCTCGTTGCGTTCCCCCTCTGAGTCGTCTCCCACTTCCCCCGCCACCCCTGGCATCTCGACGTCTCCTGCTCGTCTATACGGCCTCCTCGCCCGGTGCCTCAACTTGATGCATTCCGAGTCGTATCCCCCCCCCCCCGTGCTCGTTCATTTCGTCCCTGAGGAATTCATGG
>JBBPQQ010000514.1:0-11472 GCA_038092595.1 Boletus subdepauperatus
GTTCCGAAAAGGCGTATCTGTGAATAAATTTAATTTCCTGGAACCTATCTTATCCGATGTCACTGACTGCAGAGTTTTCCGCGTATCATCGACTTCGTCCTGCGATTTCGAACCGAATCGCATACCAGATAACACATCTCGAGCACTGATGACTTACAACAATGACAACTCTTCGTCCCAATAAAGTCTTGCCAGGATCAGGCCCCCTGTGAATTTGAGATACGCGACATTCCGTGATCGAGGAAGGAGAACACCCACAGCCACTGTGTACGAATGACCTGGCTGCCTATCTGCTCTGCAGTTGTTCCTGGAAGAGCTTCGTAGAGCGAAAGGCCAATAGCTTGAATGGGAATGTTCTTGTCCGTCGACGGGTCTTTTAGGAAAGTGCGCTACAATTGGAACCAAAGTTCAAGTATGCCGTAGCGGGGAAAGGAAGGTGGCCGTGAGCTTACCAATACTCGGGCAGGAAAGAAGCCACTGTGAAACAAAGATTGGTCAAGATGATTCGCATCGCAGCATGAGCATAGAACTGACCCGCCTCCTGAGCGACAGTGTTAGTCCCATTGTCACTCATCACTCCGAGAAGTACAAACCAATCGCAACGAATAAATTCGGCTTGAACGCTGCGATCTTGTCAGCACTGGCCTTGATCAAGTTGTGGATGTCATTGTAGGTGGCATGGATGTGCTCGGGCTCGCCCATCGCAAGTGAGAGGAAAGCGAGAGGATCAAACGTCTTGATCTGAACTTTCCGACCACAAACACGTGACCGATACGATCCTTCCCTTGACCATGGCGGACAACGGCGAACCGTCGGTGCCATCCGCTGGCCCAAAAGCCATAGCAAGTCTCGCTAAGAGACCATCCGACGTGACCAGGCAGGGAGCCCAGAAACTCAAGTTCGTTCCAACGCTACCGGCGCGGAGAAAGAAAGAGTACGCGATGATACCAACTAATCACTCCTCTGTCAGTCCTCATGCGATAGATCCACAGAGAGGTACAACAGGTATGCAACATCCTGTTCGTTTTCACGCGCATGAATGGTGGCCCTAGGAAGCGCCGCAGTCATCTGTACAGCCGTCGGACAAGGGAAATGTCAGGGGGCGCGGCAGAGGTAGAGGTCGGGGAGAAGGAAGAGGGACCGCGCCTCGACCGCCTCCAGTTGAAATGACCGCAAGCGGGCCATTCGCAATGGGCCCTACTCTCGCAGGCACCTCTGCTTGGCGTAGTGCACCAAGGTCAAATCTTATGCCCGCCATTCCACAAGGGCCTGCAAAGGGGTCAGCTCTGGGTGCCAACTTATCGAACTCGGCGGCGCCAACGTTGAAGAAAGACAAACAGCGTGAAAATCTGCTTCTTGGGACGGTCGGGACTCCAAAAAGCGAGAGCGACGAGGATGTTTACTCGGAACCAGACGAGGGTGTCGAGATCATCGACATGGAGAACGTGCGGCAGTTGGATTGGATGGCTCCCGAGACTCTACAGAGAGAACGGGACCGAAGAAAAAGAAAAGGAGTGAAAACGGAGATTGAAGATCCTTCGTTAACATCGGGTAACTTGCCTTCTTCATCCCTTTCGCTTATCCGTATCAATGGATTCATAGGACATTCCGCTGAGAAAATGGACCCTTCAAACGCACTCAATCTCAGCGAAAGCGAGGAAGAAGAAGATCTTGAAGATCTCGTGGAGGATTTCGCGATTCAGGCAAACATGGCCGAGGTCGGTATTTTTATTGGAATCATGAACGCATAAAAAACCATGTCTTCAGGAGGGTATTCGACAAGAGCGGTTATACTTTTTTCAGTTTCCTGAGCCTTTCCCAACATTTGTATCCGCTTCGGTGCCAACCCCAGAATCCTCAAGGGAAATGAATGTAGACACCCCGGATCAAGGCCCTTCTACCTTGAAGCGCAAGGTATCTTTTGCGGCGGATACCAAACCCCCAGCGCCTGCATCGGGGTCCACAATACCAGGGACCCAAGCCGGTCCCGAGGCATCAAAGGAATCACCAAAGGTAGATGGCGTGATTGGCCATATTGAGGTCTACCGTAGCGGAGCGGTGAAGATGCGTCTGGGTAACGGAATCGTCCTGAATGTTTGGCGCTTCTTATCGCTGTTTTCGTGACCTGTACCAACACGTTTATTGCAGGTCTCAGAGGCTACACGACCATCATTCCTCCAACAGGCAGTTCACTTGGATGTGGAAAACAAGAAGCTTCACGTACTGGGCGAGGTCAACAAGAGATTCGTAGTCTCACCAGATCTTGACACGCTGTTAACTTCTATGGAGCTTGCAGACGTTGGTGCCACCACGCTTGACGACGACAATCTCATCAAGATGGACACTGTGTAGCTATTCAGGGCCTCTTCAAAGGACCATACGGGTTGAAACCAGCTCAAAGCTGAAAGATGGTAGTACTAGCACCATCATAGCGGACTGCGTGCAAAAAGGCCATCAGACTCGAAGAGCCCAATCTGAGCATCGAGATACAGATTCGTAGACAAATACAGAGATGATACCATTGAAGTGTACAAGTAGGAGTGATGTAGATTAGGACTATAATAGATTGTGGTCAGCACATTGATGCATGGAGAAGGGATGCAAAGAATGGTCAGAAAAGCGGCAGGTCGTTGCCCGCCGAAGGTAGCTGAGATGGTTTTTCTGCAGTGCAGGATGACTCCTGCATAAAGCCAAATGCCTCAAACATCATGTACGATGCAGATGCAGAGTGGATAGGACGAAAAGAGGCTCACCATGAGTTGAAGTGGGATGAAAAAAAAGGTGGGCAAGTGGGGTCGTTACTTTTATAGCTGGGGGCTGCCGCGATGTCAACTCCGACAGGTCGTTCAGTCATGTCTGGATCGACAACATATTCGGCCTCGCCAACACCCCAACCGCAGTCTTATCAGTCTTACTCGGATGCACCTCAGCACCAACCCTCGACCTCCCAGGCAGCCACCGCCGTCGCTGCCAGCAGTTCCTCCACCGCGACCGTCGCACCCCACCTCCAAACACGTCAGGCTGCCGAAGAGGCACGCAAGGACCGCACTTTGGCAGAATTCCTGCTCATGCTCGACGAATATGAACCCCTAGTACGTCCAACGTTCACCCCCTCGCCGCACGTCCCTCGGCTCACCTGTGTCCCAGATCCCCAACGAGGTCACAGATTATTATCTCCAGAGAGTTGGGTTCGAATGTGAAGATGTCCGCATGTGAGTGAATTCCTTCGTTGCCCGCGATACGTGTACTCATGTCCTCTTTTCGTCAAGGAAACGCCTTCTTTCCCTTGCTGCTCAAAAATTTGTCTCTGACATTGCATCCGATGCATACCAGCATGCTCGTATACGCACAAATGCAGCGAGCGGGCGGGCTCGGGCGACTGCTTCAGGCCCTGGAGGTGCCAAGGTTTGTCTTTGTCGGCCCTGCTCCCATGGATGAGTTCTTGACATCCCCCAAGGACAAAACGAGGACGACTTTGACCATGGATGACCTCAGTGCAGCGCTTGCCGAGTACGGCATCAATGCCCGAAAGCCAGAGTTCTATCTCTAAATTGTCCATAAACCCATCTCCTAGATAGCATGCATTCCCGTGTGTAACATTTACTTGACCCAATAGATATCACTTCACAAAGTAGCAGTCAATGCAGGAGAATATCATGAGCCACTGCTATCTTCTGCCCTCTCCCGTTAACCTCATCAAACGTGGATGGTGATACAGGAGTTGATAGACTCCTTTCCCGGAGTATGCCCCAGCTCACCCACCAGTCTTCTGCAGCCTCCCGAGCGTTATATCCAAGAACTTCGCATATCTGTTCCCATTGCATTCTCATCTTGTCCTCATCCCAACCCTGCATCCCTAACGTCACCATGGCCCGCAATGATGCATCCCGCTGATCTCGAGATGGACCAGGGGGTAGCCACGCAAGCTGAGAGCTGGTCAGCATTTGCTCGTGCACAATACGACAGCGTTCTTCTCGTAGCTCTTGGAACGCATCCACGAGCTGGGGTAACTGTTCCCAGCTGCTTAATCGGGACAAGAGCCCCGCGAGAACCTCTGCGTCTTCTATTTGGAGACTTGAGCTCTGAGTGGCGCAAGGCTGTCCCGAATGTCAGGCAATCATGGCCCAGCTGATTAGAACGCATATTATCTTACCACCGACGGATGAGCTGCTCCACCCATCAAGATGATCCTCCCCGAGTCGTCCGTCCATTCTTTCAGGGGTTTTCTTTTGATGTAGCGTGCGCGCTGCAATACGGGACAGAGATCGAGTAGTCGCTCGAGCCTAAATGACGATGAGACTCGAAGCATCCGAATATCCGAACGAAACTCCCACTTTGAGTCTCCGGAGAAGCATAGCTTCTCCCTTGGTATCGCGAAATTCCATTCTTCAGAGTCCGGATCTATCAAACTGTCTGGCAAATATACGTGTATCGTATATGCGCTATTGTCTTGCTGGAAAAGTTCACCTCGTGAATGACGCCAAGGTATCACGAAAAAATCGCGGTGCATACCACGGGAAAGCCCACTGCATGACAAGACGTACCCATCCAAATGGGATACTGTACCGAGTCGATTGAAACCCAGGACGCAGCGGATATCACTATAGCCTTACCTGTACGCCACCAAGCTCCGGATTCGTAAACGCGTCAAGTTCGGGATCTTTGCGCAATTGTTCCCGGGAAATGGTCGCTCTGATTTGGTGACTCCAAGTTGAGTGTAACGCACGCAAATAACGCTTGCACGCTTACACGTAGACAGACTGGCAGTGCGTGCCGAGCTGGCCGCTTTTCGTCCCCTCGACGGCCTCGCGCACGATGCCACACGGTCCGTCCGCTCCTATTATCAAGTCTGGGTACAACGTCGTGCCTGAAGCTAGTTCGACTCGCGGGGGATACGCCGAGACTCTGGTGACGGGCGTGTCGTAAAGGATCTCAACGCCTGTCGACTTGGCTGCAGAATGCAGCATCGCGTGAAGGTCACGGTACTTGACACGACATGACGTTCAACAACAAAATGGGGCGACACACGGGAATGCTCACATGCATCAAAAGATACTCTGCACCGATCTCCTTCAACACTTCGGCGCGAGGCCACAAAAAATGTCCAATGGGTCGACCTGTCTCCACTGTCGAGAAGTGACGGGCGGGTTATCGCTCACGACGCTTTCGTACCACATCCGACGAGGCGCACTCACGCGAGTAGCAATGACTTTTCCTGGCCGGTTTACCCCACCGAGTCGCTTGTTCTCCAAGACCCCATTCCTCTAGCATTTTCGTGAGATTCGGTGGGACTCTGACGCCGCACGCTTTCTATGATTCACACGTGTGTTTGCGCGCGTCAGGGGACGTGGGTCCGAGTTAGATCTGAGAACGCGGGGACCGTACCTGTTCGGGTCTCGACTTGTCGATGACTTGGACGACGTGCCCCGCTTGGGTCAACCTGAAGGCAACAGCCAAGCCAGATATACCTACAAGATTAGGTTCGGTGAGCACCCAGGGCGAAGGAATCGCAACCGCTCACCTCCGCCAACAACGATGACGTTTAGTCTCAGGGAGGCCCTCACCGAGAACGACATCGTATCGCGTCTTGACGAGTCGAAAACAGTACTACCAAGATAGGGACGGGCTGAATCAATTCAATTCCCAGTGGGGTATAAAATCATGAGTGACGACGACCGAACTTGACAAATACTCTCGTCAAACGTGTTTGTCATATCACGATGGAGGGTCAGGGAAAATTGGTCGCTTCCCGTGTGACCATAACTTGCATTCCCTGAGAATGGCAACCTTAAAGACATGTGGCTGGTTGAAGGGTCCCTAACTTGCAATTCCCTGATCCACTCAACCTTAAAAGACATTGCACCCGAGGCTGGTTGAAGGGGCCCTTAAAAAGTCGGATATCGAAACAAATCTAAGCGCGAAACGCGTTCACCCGAATAATGGCATTCAACTTGAAGGGTCCCAAATCGAGGGAATCAGAGGCGTGTCTTGGTTTCAATTGTGAGTGAGATCCATATATGACCTGACTGAACATCTCACTACACCGGGTATTCGAACCGAGCTCGAACCACCGCAGTCAGGCAGTGCCACGGTCTGGAACAATGCGCTCTACGGGGTCAACACCACGGCGCATAAATGAACCAAAGTCTTGCCTAATCATTTGTCAGATAGACTTTGAAAGAGCCGTTTCAGGGGGCTGTCAGGGGCTGTCCAAACGTTCGATACTTACTCTCCAAACGGCTCGTTTACTAGCGCTGTCATTGACCTGCCACGCGGGAGAACCCGACAGATAACTTGTTTGAGGAACATTGTGACAGGTGTCATCGAGCCCAGGGGGTTCCTCGCAAGCAGTCACTGGGTCACAAATACCAATGATGGTAAGAAGCATCTGGAGATATTAGGCTGCCAAGGGTCGAGAGAGCCCAATAGCGTCGGACCGCCGGAATGGTACATCAATCAGGCCTCTAGAGATGGGTCTTGTATAGCCCGCGTAATATATTATCAACGTCTGACAAGGTCGCCTCTTTACGGGACACCTCCAGATAAGCTTCCCCCTTCTCGTCTTCGGCGACGCGAGAAGCCACGTGCCAGTGCTGAGGATGCAAGCCCCTGGAAAAAACTTCGATCACCGCTGGTTCTCTAGAACATGTCGTTAGTTGTCCAGGATACAATCGATAAAACGACCCACCTGTCCAACAGCTTTTTTGCTTCAAATAGGTAGTCCGAGTTGAGGGCCGTTTCTCCGCTCGCATTCACATAGTCTCCAGTTTTCAGGATGCGACTGTCTTTGGGCTGGAGAATCTTTGTCACAGACGGCAGCGACGCCGCCATGTTGCTGGGTATCAAGTTACTAATTAGTCTATGCAAATCGGCCGTCAAGCAGCCCCACTTACTACCGCCGGATGTCCTCGCTTACGATCCTCTCCACATCTTCAAGTAGGCATAGGGTCGGTTCCACCCACGCATCCGCGTCATCCGAGTCGTTATTGAGCAGGGCAACAACATACTGGCCGCGCTGGGAAATAGGTTGAATATCTGATGTGTAACAACATTATCTGTGCTGACCTTGAGTAGGTATACCCTCCTCCGAGAAGTTGCCAGCGATTCGTGACTAGGGGCAAGAAACACGTCTGTCCACGTAAACCTTGGTTCCTCGCTGCAGACAGTCGTTGAAGTCTCGACCTCTGGCAGTGAGCAGTTCAGCGTTGCCTCTGAAGAATCCAAAGCGGGCGAAGATGGACGGGGTGTGTCCGCTTCTGAGACGTCAGACTCTAGTTTGACCGGGTGTTTTTCGACCTCCGGTAGTGAGCAGTTCAGCGTTGCCTCCGAGGAATCCAGAGCCGGGGAAGGAATCGAAGGACGCGGCGTATCCGCTTCTGAGACGTCAGACTCCAGTTTTACCGGGTGTTTTTCGTGCCTTTCGAGCGCACAAGGCTTCTCCGTAGGTAAACCAAACGAATTATCAGACGCTATTGCGTCCTCCAGGGCGCTTTGATCGACCTGCGCCTCAGCGCGCCCGGATACACAGTGGGAGGCAACGTCGTCGCCCGCGTTTGTAGCCATTTCCTTGGTGTTGGGACCTTTTCCAAACGATGGCCAGGTCCATTTCCTGACGTCCATACTCATACTTATACTTGCACCAAGAAAACCACCCGATGGAGGGGGCTCTGTATTCGGTCGGTCGTCGTGATCGCCGCGGCTTACGTCGACCAGTCGGTCTGGTTGCGTTGTCGATGCGGGAAGAGAAGTGGGTCCAGGGGTTGGAGTAAGGTGGTTCATTAGATGTCGTGCCAATGCAACGGGGTATCGTGAGCTTCTATATCTGCTAGAAGGAGCGACATGACTTTGCGTCAATACAAGCGCAGCAACTCCCTCGGGTATCTGTGATGAGAAATCATCGATGGCAGGATGGATTAATGGATATGATGGATGCAGAGGCAAGCCTGAGAGGGGAGGGGGGGTCAGGTAAACTGCCGTGCGAACACGGCGGAGAGACATGCGCGCACCGAGGTCTACGCAGAGTTTAAAATCCTTGTCTAGATCCCACGTCCATGCCCAGACGGTAAAAAATCGCTCGAGCTGCAACTCTAAAGCTTGTTGTCCCAAGGAAGACAATATCGAAGAGAAGGAACCGTGCGTCAACTTAGAGCCACGTTGCATCAGCGCCCCCCAGGAACCCAAGACAGACATGAAACCGACCTTGAACTGTTCGTAGCCTCGCGTGAGATGCGCCCGTATCGCAGAATCGTGTAGGGTGCCGTCATGGTATTCCAGCTGAGGTACTTGACTCGGTTCCTCCTCTTTGGCTTTCCCCTTGCCTTTATCTCGGGTCTTGGGTTTTGTAGTCGGAGCGCGCGGTGTCTTTGCGAGTTCAATGGCCTGAACGATGGGGAGCTAAGTGGATGACACCGGTGCACACGAGGTCGCGCTCACCACGTGCATCCAAAAGTTGGGCTCCGGGTTTACCATGACCATTCGTCTAGACTGCGAGTGAACGTTCTGACATGGATCTGTTGAATGGAAGATCCTGGCAAACGTTTAGTTCTGCACACACCCGCACCGTTTTCGTTGTTTCCCTCACTCTGCAAAGTTAACGAGCGCTTTCGCAAGCCCAACCTGCCTCAGCATCTTGTCACGCGACACCGCTCGGTCGCGGGAAGTGTAGAATAGAATTTGGGCCTGTTCTTCGGCGTCTTCGTCATCATCATGTGTCGCTGAGATGTCAGGTCGAAGAGTAGGATTGTAGATCGTTAGGTATAGCAGAGACGGAGGAATTCTGCTCATGTGGAAACGAGTCGAAGTTACTCCATTGAATAACATCAATGTAAACAACTGTAAAGCCGCCTCGCGAGTATTAGAGGACAATGCATGACTCTAGCCAGTACATAAAGTATGTGATTGTAGATTACATCTAAGGTCTTGGTATCTCATTGTCCACTTCATTCTTCTGTGAGTTTGCATCGGAAAACGGGTTGAAATCAGAGTCGATCGGCGAAGGTGACGCCGAGGAACACAGTTGCCAATCTCCCTCCAAGGGTTGGATGGGGCTGGCTTCAAAAGTGCCTAGGTCTGCGGCATCCTCATCAGCCTCGACCTCGTTGGACGACGAAGGTGATGCTTTGAAGGAAGACGGGAAATTGAACGTCTGCTCGTCATCCATCAGAAGCGAATTCAGACCAGTGCTGGGGAGGAGTTGGTCGTGCTGAGATTCTTCAAAGTTTGGCAGCTCGTCGAGGGGTGGAGGGGAAGACGACGGTGTCGATCTGTTGTGAGAGGGTGGTGTCCGCCAACCATTGTTTTGTGGTTTCTGGGGCGACACGGGAGTAGGTGCGACGATCTCGTTGGGAGGTGTGGGGAGCTGGGTATCCGCAGATGGGGCAGGATCGACGATGTCATCGACCGATAGTGCTTCCTCTATTTTATAGTAACTTTTACCACCGAGTGGCTCGTCGCTTCGGCGCTTGTAGAATAGTAGGTATGCGTTTGCGTTCTGGAAGGCCCGTAAATGCATCATCTTCACAACAGTGCGCTAAACTCACCACTGCCTGGTATGCCTCGCTCTTTAAATTGGTGACATAAGAGTCGTCGAAGTGGTACCATTGCTCGGTGACGTGATTGAGTGCATAGGCCCGATAATGGCCACCACCCAGTCCGCCGAGGTGTTCGTCGACCGCGTACAAGTCGTAGAAAAGAGGTTCCTCGATATTGCCAATTCCTAGCCCCTCAATATCGATTCCACTCTCAGCCAGCCTCTGTCCGACCTTGCGTTCACCAACGAGACTGGTGAGGTCGAGACCTTGAATGGGAAAGTCGACGAACGTATCAATCTTGTCTCTAAACGCGCGGCTGTTGCTGAAGCGCTTGAGGTGCACCGCCAGAATATCCGGCACTCTCCAAAGGTCGAACTTTTTCGTGGCCTGCTGATGTTTCTTGCACCGGGGGCAGTACCACAGATCATCCTCGCCCAATTGTTCTTCCTTGGTGAATTCGGTCAGACAATCGTCAATGGACAGCGCCTTGCTCCTCTTCTCCGAAGCCGCCTTCTTCGCCTCGGTATACTCGGGGTGTAAGAACGTAGTCCAGGTGGTATCGGTCCATCGTGCGTGCTCCCAGTGCGACGCTTCGCCGCCGAAATAATACATTTTCAAGTTCTCGTCGAACTCGCAGTAGAGCGCATCCATTTCCTTCAACAACGGAGCGCCGTTTTCCATCTCCTCGAAACGCGTCTCCCAGGATTCGAAGCGTTGGCCCGAAGAGCCGTATGAACTGAACCCTGTGCCATAGTCTTTCTGGCCAGGCTGAAGGCGGAGGTTAAAAACATCTTTTTTGATTCCAACAATCTGGGGAATGCCGTCAACCGCCGTGTCCATTACGGTGTCGTCTTCGATCATAGCCTTCTCATCGACGATGTCGCCTTCATCGACATTCATGTCCTCAACGCGAACAACTTCTCCATCCTCTTTGATCTCCGTTAGAGAATCCAATGGCGGAACCGGGATGGGTACCGAGTCGACAGATACAGACGGAACTTCTTCCCAGGTGAAAAGATCGCGAGCATGGCTGGTCCAACGCTGAAGACGATCCACCGCAGCTTCATATATCGCTTGTAAGCTTCGAGCCTGTTCAGGATCGACGACCAGAATGAAAGGGTGACCAAAGTTGGTCTGGCTGCGGTAGCTGTACGACTGCCGCGAGGCCTGAAGGTCGGTCAAGAACACCGGAAGAATGAATGGATCTGTTTCTTTCTTCTTGTACAGTCGGCCTTGACGTGCGTTGCACGGCAGCTCGAAGCATACGATGGTGTCACCATCCGACATGTCGCCACAGAGGATTGCATCATCAAGGTTCTTGTAGAACCGGTTGTTAAATATTTCCAATGTCAAGAGCTAAAACGAGACATCAGCAGTCGGAGAACAGGGGGAGTTGGGACACGAACATTTTCTGGGGGTGCACCCATCCAGCGACCAAGGAATGCACGGAGCTCTTTGAAACTAGAATCACGACCAATCTCAACGGGAACCTGCGTGACTATCGTTAGCTTGGTGATTCAAATTGCCAGAAACAGCTCGACCTTGAGATGGGGTTGCGACGAATCCCATGGGACATACTCAACAACGTGTTTCCACTTCTTTGTCACAGGAATAGGCAGAGTGAGGTACATGAATGGGTCAAACGTTATCGATACCTGAGGGGAGGTGATTAAAGCAGTCTACGGCTGTGCGACAATCAGCATACCTTGTCGCATTCGGGACACACTAGAGTGCTCTGGTACTGTCCCTGGAACAGATCCACGATGACACTATCGTTCCGCTGCATGTATCCATGCCACGACTTTTGTGCGAATTGGGCAAGCTCAAGGTCCCCACCGCCCTCCCAATCTGGCTTTTCTACATACGGTTTCTTGAGCACGCGATTGAGGTCTTCATGTAGACCGTCAAGTAGAAAGGCGACGAGCTCTTGCGAGTCGTGTTG